>QVTF01024112.1:0-47678 GCA_003573665.1 Oxygymnocypris stewartii
CTCAACCTTACTGAAGATAAATAAACAGTCAGTGATGAAACTAATTGCAAGCAATAGGACAATAAACTGCAATAAATAAGAAACACTACATACATTGTGTAAATAAATTAGTCTTAACTGTGTTAATTATATATATCTATGATAGATATGATTAACACGTGTATTTATAGATTCTATACATATTATAAATATATAATTATTACACGCGCATAGCTCTGTTGTTTGTGTTTCAACGGCTTAACATCGGTTGTTTTAAAACTGCAGTGCTTAAAAACGCGTGACCATGCTACAGATGTAGTCCCTCGTTTAGAAACGAGCTCCTCGTTGTGTCCTGGCTGGTCATTCTGTCTCTGCTTCTCGCCCCGTGGTGGGCGGCGTATAAAGATCCCTCAAATTATGAAAAGGTATTACCGTAAACAATGTATTTTGCGACACCACGAAATAAACGATAGAACATTTTATTTCATCCATCCGATATATATCGTCATATCGCACAGCCCTAGATTTACATGCTTACATTCACTTTATTTGATTAATCCAAATACAAAATACCGAGAGATATATACCATATACCACAAATCAGCCTAAAAATAGAGATTAATTTTTGCTCATATCGCTCAGCCTTACTGTGACTGTTAAGCCTCTCTTCAGCTTGTTTGCAGTGCAGGCTGCAATGTTAATAATATTACTTTTTATGTAGTTAAACTTAATTCAATTATTATAATTGTTTGGATTTTATTATTAACCATTGGTCTTCCATAGTAGCATTTAGATCATAACTACAGTTAAACCCAGAACCTCATAAATCTAAGTATGTGTATGAAAAACAGTAGTCTAAATACATTAAGTATAAATGCCTACACAATATAGTTTCAGTCTACATTAATAATCTAATAATATTCGATACGACTGCCCACATTTCTGACTCAATACCATGTTTTGTTAGTGTTACTACTGTAAAACCATGGTAAATGTTGACTATTATTTGTAGATGTAAGAGACTGTCGTTGCACACAGTGCTTCTCCTGTGTGTCAGCGCGGTTTCATCTGGATTAACTGGTTTAAATCATCTGTGTTCTTCACTGAATTCAAGCGCTCACACTGGATCTCACAGCGGTTGTTTGTTTACGTGATGTATCAGCGAGTAAACGCATTTGCTCTAGTAAGACCCCACTGCGCTGCCGTTTCAACTTGGATTCGAGTGAATAAATGGTCCACGTGGCGCTTCAAAACGAGTCGTGCTGTTTCGCTCCGCTTTTAGTGCATAAACTTTATATTGAACGCTTGATTATTGTTTATCGTGATGCTTATAGCTTATCACCCAGCCTGAGATTATAGTAAGCAAATATAATATGTAACAGACACGGTAAAATAATGTAGCGTTTGTTTTTGTGAATCTACGTTCCTATGTGTTTCTTTTAAATTTACTTTTAGAGGAATTAAGTTTGATGTGATCAGTTTTTTGTTTGTGTGTTTTCTGATCTGAGAATTAGTTGTTATTTGGCGCTGCTTGTTTCAGGGAGGAGAGGATGAGGAGGAGGGCAGCAGAGCATTTCAGTGAAGAAGAGGCATCCCGTCCTGCCGTGGAACCGAAGCCAGCTGCAGATGCCCCAACGGAGGAGCAGGGTGAAGAGGAGGAGAGAGATGGAGGGGGCAAGGAAGTTAAATCTGAGGAGAAGGGCACTCTAGCTGGGGAGAGACAGAGTGGGGATGGACAGGTGTGGAGGAACAGAACATTGCATCTTTCACTACTCTACTTTTCTGGAAGGGCTTGAGTTCAGTTTGGGACTAACATTTAAACACTTGGTTTGAATTAAAAATATCCCAAATAATTAATACAATCCTTTGACAGATTAAAGCAGTTGGCCAGTATGCCCCATTCTGGACTAAGATGATTATTAATCACACTACTCGTTTATAAATCCCTTAGTTTCAACACAAAACTGAAGCTGAGGCCTCTAAATGTTTACAGGAGAGCTCAGAGGATCCTGAGAATAAATCAGGCAGCAAAGGCCAGAATCTTGATGACGATGAGGACAGGAAGAATCCAGCCTACATCCCCCGAAAAGGCCTTTTCTTTGAGCATGACGTGAGAGGCCAGGCTACAGAGGAGGAGAGGTGAGAAACATGAGGGGTTTTCCCTTTCCAAGTCATATTTTAATTCATGTAAGTTAGTTGAGGATGAGTTTCAAGTGTTGAACAGCCATGTGGTTCATAGTTTTATTTTGTGCTGTCTCTTTCTCCCCGTTTGCCCGTCTGTCATCAGGCCTAAAGGCAGGCACAGGAAGCTGTGGAAGGACGAGGGTCGATGGTCACATGACAAGTTCCGTGAAGAGGAGCAGGCGCCAAAATCACGCGACGAGCTAATTTCTTGCTATGGTTATGACATCCGCAATGGCACAGGGCTGAATGACGGACGATCGTACCGCTTCCGAAAACCCAGGTGAACCCCGTTTATTTCTTTGTAGTTTGGCATTGAGTGCTATTGATAAAATACAAGTTTAGTTGTTGTACTTATAGTTTTAGGTATGCGTATGTACTAGTGATGGACTAAGAAATTATCCAGGTTGATTTATTTAGCTGTATCTAACCATTTTAAAAATGTTTTAGAAATGGAAAAAACGAAATATGTATTAGTGCTGTCAAGTGATTAATCACGTCCAAAATAAAAGCTTTTGTTAACAAAATATTGGAGTGTATATTTGTGTGTATATAAATACAAACGTGTATATATTTCAGATTCTTTTTATATATAATATAAAAATATATATATTTTCAAAATATATAATGTATGTGTATTTATATGTATGTAATATACAGTACACATACATATATTATGTAAACTAAAATGTATGTATAAAAATACAGTACCATTTTAGAAGTTGTTTAAATTTTTGCATTTATTTTGTTTTAATATGCATCAAATTGATCAGTGACCGTAAAAACCTCAGATCAAGCGTCACATAAATGCTGTTCTTTTGAACTTTTTTTCAAGTTCATTCCTTAATGTATTGTTTCCACAAAATTAAGCAGTACACCTGTTTTAGATTATTATTATTATTTCTTGAGCACCTGTTCTGCATATTAGAAGGATTTATGAAGGATAATGCGACACTGAAGACTGGAGTAATGCCAGGAATAATTTTTTTAAATAGAAAAGTTACTTGTAAAAAAATACAGTACAGAGTAAAACTGAAAAATTATTATAATTTAATCAAATCAAACATATTAGTGATGATAAAACTTTCATAAAAAAAACAAACACATTACCTAAAATTTTTGGCCACGTTTTTATTAATCAATTATTTCCTATATATTTGTAACGTCCAGATATTCAATGAGTCCCACTAATATCTCCATATTTCTTTGCAGACATGCTGGTTCACCCAGTCGAGAGCCGAGGCATCATCGTGATTGTGAAAAGTCAGTTCGCACAACATGGCAGACGCCTCCACCTGGCCACCGCAGTACCCCTCAGTCTGTTACCCTACAGTCAGGCCCACCTCCTGCTCCCCCTGCAGCACCCAAACCCTCCGGCCGAACCCCGACCCAGCCTCCCCACCGCAGCTTCCAGAGCAGTCGAGCCCTGTCGGCCCCCCACAGGACGGAAGGTCCAAGACACTCGAAGTCCAGTCTAGACGGCCCGCCACCTCGAGGAGTGCGCCCACAGCCTGTAGAGGGTGAGAGGGGCCCGAGGCTCAGGGGCCGAGGCTCACATGCTGTTCATGGTGAGCGTAGCCCAGTCATGGTGGTGGAGGACATCCGCAGTGAGGAAGATGAGGAGGGTGAGATTCCAACAGCGACGACTACATATACCGCTCACCACTACAGGACGGAGAGAGAGAGGGTTCCTTCTCCACGGAAACAAGAGTCGGGCCCCATGGCGGAAGGGGGCAGTGCAGCCGCTAAGGCGCGAGAATCGTCGTCTCCTCAAGAAAGGCCGGTGGAAAAGAAATCGTACTCTCTCGGACGGAGGGCGACGCGAACGCGACCGTCTGATCTCGGTAAGCAGGCGTCGTTAGATGAGTCTTCTCCCGTGGTCCAGCAAGCCCCGGCTGCAGCAAAGAGCGAGTCGTGGCAAGAGCAGAGTGATGCTGGAACACCAGGTGGACTGACAGGGCTCGACCAGGACCTGGCCCGACTCAGCCTGGCGGGGCAGAACTGGGCCCAAAGCCCACCCTCCTACCTGCAGGCCGAGATGAGAGGTAATACTTCATCTTTGTGTAATTACGTGGTATTACAACTTTTTTTTTTAAGCTGGTTTACATTTTCTGCATTTGTGTTCACAACAGGCATTCGTAGCTCCATGCACATGGCTGGAGGCCCTCCACAATATGGAAATATGGAGGATATGGTGAGTCAACCGGTCCATTGCCTGTCTCGATCAGACAAATCCCAAATACTGAGTGATAGAAATGACAAATCACTATTTATTTTCCAGATGCTAGTTTTGATGTTATTTTTACTTATGTTCTGTATTTTGTGAAGTCATCTGAAATGTGCAGTTTTTTTTGCATAGCAACTTGTATAATGCAGTTAACATGAAATATATCATTTAAGTTTCGCTTAAATTCATTGAGGCCACCACTATAGTTTGTTTATTTGTTCTTGTTTTGTTCTGAATCCTAGGGATATAACGATATCAAAATCTAATGATACGATAATACCTTGATATGAAGTCCATGGTACGAAATTACGATATTTAAAAAATGAAGACTGGGGGGGGTTGTACACATTTAGTTCAATTTAAAGTTAAATTATTCTATCTAATGTACTTTGAGAGTTCAGAATTAAGAGCTCCACCCATGTTCTTAACTGAAAAAAGTCAGTGTATTGAACGTTAAAGGGGCTCTGTTTTAGTTCATTTGACAAACTGTGCCAAAGCATAACAACTTTAAAGACTTATGTTATAGTAAGAAGTTTAAATATGAAACACTTTTTGCCTAGAAAGGCCTATGATTTCACACCATCATGTAACCACGATGAGATTGAGACTGATATGCTATCGCGATACCACAATATTGATAATACATCCGTACTAAATTAATTTATAGGATTTACCATCAGGAGTGCGGGGAACTACAATCAGTGTTTGTTTCATTGTATTTACAGTTATTTATTTCTGAATATAGTGAAATGTGACTTGCGCACTGCGACGTATCTTTTATATTTTCCTCTATTTATTTGCAACTTATTTTCTGGAAATACAATATGTAACAACAGATTTGACCTCCTAATTTAATCAATGTCTCTGGTCATTTGATCACTTCATTGGTTTAAACTTGGGATGTTGCAACAGCGATCGAGTAATCGAATACTCGGCCGTGACCGCGATGATCAATCATGAAAACGATGATCATGGAAAAAATGTATCTGATTGGTTATAGCAGCACTTTGGGCGGCACCCTGAGCTCTGATTGTTTAGCTTGCAACAGCATGCGGTTCAAAATATAGACGAGAGAAGAGAGAGCAGCTTGTCCTTGAAGTCACGTAGTGATGTCTGGGTACATATCTGAATAATCTAATAGAGGATGCACTGGGATATTAACATTTATTTATATGCTGCATATTACCAGTGTTTAGTTTCATGCTCAAATGCAATGCCCGATATTGATCGAGTTATTTGAGACGGTTATATTGCATTTAGATGCTGCTTTTTTGAAAATACTGGTCCTATAATAATGCAGCAGTGATATGTTTTGTCATATTTGTTCAACAGTAGGTATACTTCAATTTAAAATAGTTTTCGTACTTCGTATGGCTTTGAAAACACGCATGCGATTTTAAGTATCACTTGATAATGTAGATGAAAATATAGCACAAGTCTTCTATAAACATGAGTATTATAATGAGAAATGTATAGAATCCTGTCATTGCCTGAGTTTCAGCACGCTGTTGAAAGCGCATCACGGCTCTCTCTCACTCACTCACTCACTCACTCACTCACTCACTCACTCACTCACTCACTCACTCACTCAGGGAACTGGCACTCACTCACTCACTCAGGGAACTGGCACTCACTCACTCACTCACTCACTCAGTCGGGGGGGAACTGGCCCCCCGACTGAGCCTGGTTTCTCCCAAGGTTTTTTCTCCATTCTGTCACCGATGGAGTTTTCGTTCCTTGCCGCTGTCGCCTCTGGCTTGCTCAGTTGGGGACACTTCATTTCCAGCACAATCATCGACTTGATTGCACAGATATTATTTAAAGTGAACTAAGCTGGACAATGCCATTACTAAATTCAATAATGAAATGCATTCAGCAGATAATTGAGTGTTAAATCCTGTCATTTTACATTATTGACAAATTTGCCTATTTTGATATTGTGCAGTGCTTTGTTACAATTTGTATTGTTAAAGGCGCTATATAAATAAAGGTGACTTGACTTGACTTGACTCACTCACACACACACACATAATATAGGATGTGAAATCTATAGTAAATTCCGTCCTTACCCGTGTTTCAGTGCGTTGCTAAGGGCATCATGACGGGAGCACTCTTATGCATGCACATTTCGCTCTCGCGCTCGCTCTCTCGCTCTCTTTTTTTTTTTACTTTTTGAAAATCCATTACACTCAGATGTATGGATGAAAAGATTTGACGCTACCGCAGTTTCATCTTGACTTTAACACTAGTCTTAATTTTTGTTAAAGATCAATTTAGCAAATGTGTATGAATTTGCTGATGAACGTTGTAAGCTACAACCTTGTGTTGTCTGCTATTTCTTGTTATCAGGGTGTTGGTGGTGGCCGAGCTAAGCGGTATTCATCACAGCGCCAGAGGGCAGTTCCCGAGCCTGCACCCATGCACATTGGAGTCATGGAGGGCCATTTTTATGAACCCAGTGAGTGCAGTACTGCTTTTGGCCAATAGAGTAGTTTGAAGTTAAATAATATGAATGGGAATGTTTCCTAAAATCACCTACCGAGTAGTGTTAATTTAGGGAATGTCATACTTAAATGTGTTATTTTTGTTAGCGGAACATCTGTGATAATAACTTGCATTTCCACATGCAGTGTCTTTCCAGGGACCAATCTACACGCACGGGGACAGCCCAGCGGCCCTGCCCCCTCAAGGCATGCTAGTCCAGCCGGAGATGCACCTGCCACACCCCACACACCCTGGACACCCAGGTGAGAGTTGTGAACATCTGTAGCGTAATCAGTAGTTCCCAATAGTATTTCCAAATTAAATTTGTTCCTTCCTAAAAATCGAATAATAAACGAATAATGAGTGGGGTTGCAAAAGTCACCTAATTAAAACCTAGAATGCATATCTGAAGGGAACCAACGGTCTTCATAAACGATGATTTTCTTTTAATCATACCAAAATATGAAGGCATGGTAATAACAGCTGTAATTCACTTGCGTAAGCATCGCCTGCAGTCAGAGAGTGAATTTGCCTTTTTTCCTCAGACCAGCTATAGCATGCAGAATCATTTATTAGGCTGATTTATCATTTATAAACATTTGTCAACTTGTATTATCTAAACTGCAATTGATGTTGTATTTTTAATCATACTAGGGATGCTAATTTCTGTTAATTGTCCTGACCGACGAACGCTGCTTGTTATCCGAACATTAATCGTTAACTGGAAATTAGATTAATAAATTGGTATTAAAAATAGAATGGACAAGCGTCTGTGATGATACATTAAAAATGCAAACAAATATTATTTTAATGTGTAAACAGCAGCATACAGAGCAACGGCAAAACCTGGATTCACACATCCAATTATCACGCACCAACGGCGCTTCTGAGAACATGAGAAAAACAGCATAATATAAATGGAAAAAGAACAAAATAAATTAGGCCTACACTAAATATCAAAATGAATAGACACACCGAATCCTATGGGCTTTGGAGACTGACAGTCATTTTCCCGACAGACAAAAATATATAGCGGGCCTACCTCAGCAGTGTACATGTTTATTTTTTAACATGTCGATGGTGTATTTGCAGCAGCGTTGAGCAGTATAGCCAATCACAGACATATGTTGATTTCATAAACAATCCACACACCTGCCACAATGCAGTTGTTCTGCTGACTGCCAAGTTTGCAAATTCTCTCATTAAAACAAAAAAAGAATAGAAATGATGTAAATTAGAGATGAATTGTGCCGTGTTAAGCGTCTTTGAATATTTTGAATTAACTTCAGTAAGATGAGTGACAGCTTTCCAGTGATTATTCCATTGATTACAGCTTTGGATAAAAGCGTCTGCTAAATGCATAAATGTAAATGATTATGGGTGGAGAGCACATTGCGCTCTATAGGCTATGATCCATTCATTCTCTCTCTGATAACCATGATTTATCCAATATTGACACTTGCCATTGTGTTACGTATACTACATCAGTTAACTAAGCGAAGGTGAAGCAGGTGCTTTTTCAGCAAAATATGTCCATGTCAATTTTATTCATATAGCACTATTAAACACAACCATGGTTTGACTAATGTACTGTATGACACATGTCTGTATGCATGCTGTCGACACCCGCCCGTGAGAAAACGAATAGGCTACTGTATGTATAGCATTATTCTTTCTTTTACCATGCAGCATACTTAAAAAATAATTTGTAAAATTATAAAATATATATTTGTAAAAAAAAAATCTTAAACCATTTACCTGATAGTATTAATCAGTTAAAATAATTAATTTCGGTTCAGGGTTAAACGGTCAATATGAGCATCCCTAAATACATTGTATGGTCAGTTTACAGGTTTAGGTTTCACCAGACATTGATGTTGTTTTAAAAGGATGTTGCCAAGTAAACATGTTCTATTCTTACAGCATTCAGATCTTCCTCCATCTAACAATCAAAACATGAAACGAAGTTCCCACTCGGTTTTCTTTTGTTGATAATCCATTGCATTCAGAAGCACGTCGCAGTACAGAAGAAAATATCTCTTTCTTGGTTTGACTCCGTCCAGATGTTGTTTCAACATTAACCTGTTAAGTGTTTTGCGGCGTATGGTTTCAGGCTTGCACCCGCACCAGTCAGGAGCGTCCATGCCCAATCCGGCTCTTTACGCGGCCCCACCCGTTTCTTTATCACCTGGGCAACCGCCTCCACAGCAGCTGCTACCCCCACCCTTCTACCCCCCGCCAGGTGTGATGACCTTCGGGAGCACCAACTACCCGTACCCTGCCGGAGCTACGCTACCTCCAATGTACCCCAACCCCCAGGTGAGCCTGTAAATCCAAATAAGCGTTATCTGTATCCTGTGACGCACTCCAGGAGTACAGCAGTGAGCCTGACAGGGTTTTGTGCTTTTCTCTCCAGGCACAGTCACAGGTCTACGGTGGTGTGACGTACTACGACACGATACATCAGCAAGCTCTGCCCAAACGCTCCCCGCCCCGACGCTCCTCTCATCCGGTTACAGTCAGACCCCCCCCTCCTGAGGTAACATTACATCATTCATTACTTCCATCCAGGAGAGATCAAGAGTGAGGATTCAATGCCATATTGGTTACCTGCTGATATTATAATTGCTTTTCATTTTCAATAATGTTTAGATTTAGCTTTGCAGTGATCTAACAATCTTCATCTTTAAAAACACTTATTATGTAATGTTCTACCGATAGGTGAAGCTCCTCTGTCAAGCTCCTTTGACTGTTGAACTCTTTTTTTATAATGCTGCCAGAAAACGTTTTTATTCAGAAACATGTTTAAGTGGAATATTTTATTTATAACCGGAGTACATTTGATATTTTTGAACCTGGACAACAAAACCAGCCTTAAGTGTCAATTATTTTTAACAATGTATATGTATACATAATCTGAAAACTGAATACATAAGCTCTCCATTGATGTGTGGTTTGTTATGATAGGACAATATTTGGCCGAGATACAACTATTTGAAAATCTGGAATCTGAGGGTGCAAAAAAAATCAAAATATTGAGAAAATCACCTTTAAAATTGTTCAAATGAAGATCTTGGCAATGCATATTACTATTCAAAAATGAAGTTTAGATATATTTACGGTAAGAAATGTACTAAATATCTTCATGGAACATGATCTTTACTTAATATCCTAATGATTTTTGGCATAAAAGAAAAATCAATAATTTTGCCCCATACAATGTATTGTTGGCTATTGCTACAAATATACCCCAGCGACTGAAGACTGGTTTTGTGCTCCAGGGTCACATTTTGTCTTATTTCAAGTTTAACTGTTCTATGAAGAAAAATTGTATGGATTATGATGCTGACCTTGTTTGTCATGTAAATAGCTCTGATGATAACAACTCAGTAGATCAGTAGTTTGTGAAATACTCAGACCAGTCCGTCTGCCACCAACAACCATTCCACGTTCAGAGTCACTTAAATCCCCTTTCTTCCCCGTTCTGATGCTCGGTTTGAACTTCAGCATGTCGTCTTCACCACATCTAGATGCCTAAATGCATTGAGTTGCTGACATGTGATTTGATGTGTAGCAAGTTGTGTTACAAATAAATTGAACAGATGTACCTAATAAAGTGGCCGGTGAGTGTATAATGAATTTACACATAGATTACAGCAATAATTAAAACGATACTGAGAAACAGGTAAAATTACTCTTATTTATCAATAGGTTTAGGGGAAAGTAACATATAGAAGA
Source organism: Oxygymnocypris stewartii (assembly GCA_003573665.1). Taxonomy (NCBI): domain Eukaryota; kingdom Metazoa; phylum Chordata; class Actinopteri; order Cypriniformes; family Cyprinidae; genus Oxygymnocypris; species Oxygymnocypris stewartii. Next base: position 10,610 of record QVTF01024112.1, read on the forward strand.
AATGAGTAATCTATTAGTTTGTAACGTTTTAAAGTATGATAGCAGGATCATCAGTTTCCATGATGTTTATAGAGCGTGTTAACAGCTGATTTGTGGTTTGATCTTTTCCCGTCTGTCAGGACCAGAGCAGAAACCCGGCTGAAGAGATGCGCTCCTAGCTGACAGAGGACGAGCCGCCGCCGCCGCGTGGCAGGACCAGCACCGCTTTTGTATAAATTAAATTCACCATTTAGATTTTAACCTTAGTTTTGTTTAATACGGTTTGTGTACTCATTACGCCTTGCTTAGGTACACTGTCTTCACCCAAGCTTCTGCTTGCAGGGGTTTTTCCTATCGGTTATATCTCCAGTAATAACCAGCAGTGTTTACCGTTATCTGCTGTTCGGCTAGGAATTAAATGTGCAGTCTTACACAGAAATGTTTTAGTTTTCACTAAGCATCTCCTGTAACTCTCTCTAACAGAAGAGAAACCAAATTGTACGAGGATGCTGGACTTCTGAATCCAGTTAGTGTTGAATCTCCTTTTACTCTGTTGGGTTTTTATTGAAAAGGAGAAACGCACCTAGTGTGTGAAAGATGGACCTGCATTATTAATTCTGGACGTACGGTCCTGGTTTCAAAGGATAAAATCTAGTCTCAATCAGTGTCCTGCTTCACATAGAGCTGTCAAGATAGCAGATGGTAATGACACACAGTCAAGACCTTTTTTGGGCCAAATTAAGGCTTTTTTAGCATGATTTATCTGTTTAAGAGCGCTGACCTTCTGACCGCTTAACCCGCCGTGATGGTGCGAGTCCCGTCTCAGACTGATCAGTCCTCCGTCTGTCCCTTGCATCTTTTGACGTTATACCGTGTTGATTTCAATACCGTAACTCTACCGAACCGTTGACCTTGCAAGATACTGACCTACTTGACCGTGTAACTCGCTTGATTAGCTTTCTATTGTAAGTGTACATATTAAAGTATATTGAAGCCAGTGGTTTAATAAATAATACTAAGAACTAGTCATTTATGAAGTGCTGTCAACATGAACAAAGGCAGCAGGGAACCTAGCCGAGGCCTGTCTTTTATTTTACATTTCATTTCTACAATTTGCAATTATTCAATGTCTTTTCTTTTTATAAATAGTTATGGTTGCAATTGTTTTTTTAGGCACACTGTACAGGCATGCATGGGTTTATGTGTATATTTCTTTGTGAACGCAATTCTAGATGGCAAAATTGACTGAGCTGCTATGGATGCATCTTTTTCAATTATTCCCTTTATCTCTGTTTCCGATGGATGAAAAAACCCTAACAGTATAACTGAGATGTTGTTTAGACATGGCTCATAAAGACTATTAGAAGATGTTGTATTACTTTCTATGCCTTAAAGAGTTAATTGGTTTGACATATCTGTTTTTGTTTGATTAGACCTGACAACACTGTGAGGGCTTGTATGTTTCATAGTTGTTTGAATAATATTAAGTGTTTCATTTTTGCGATTTTATTTTGTGGAGCAACGTCAGGAGATGAAATTAAACAAAATGAATATAACATTTGACTTGTCCTATTTTTTATTATTATTGTTCTTTATATTTAAATACACACACATTCTGAAACATATTATTTCCATAATTATCAGTATTGACTCATTGTATGTTTAAAGTTGTGCTGTCAAACGATTAATCGCGTCCAAAATAAGTTTGTTTACATTATATATATATACACACACACACACACGCACGTGCATGCATGTGTACTGTGTATATAATATAAATACACATGCATGTATACATTACAGAAAAATATTTGTATATATTAAATTTATTTAATATAAAATCAATGAACCTAAGTATAGATATGCAAATATATACTGTGTGTTTATATATACATAATAAATATACACAACACGTCTATTATGCAAACACAAACTTTGTTTTGAAGTCATTAATCGTTTGACCGCACTAGTTCATATATAAATGCTTTTTATACCCGTTTTTGCATTTAAATTACCTCCATCGTAATTTAAAATGATTTAAATAAATACTTTATCTAATAATAATTGATTGTGTATATTAAAGTGTTGTAATGTCTACATTTACGAGTAGCTTTTTAAAATTATGTATTATAACGTTATTCATTTATAAATAGTAAAATTAAATGTATTTTTTTCTTTCTTTAACTTTTAGACAATGTCTTAAGACTTTTAATGTCAGTCTTATCGTCAATAACGATGATCAATATACTTGTACTGTTTAAGTTGTAAATAAAGATTCCTTGAGTTTAGAAGAAAATACTATTTCAGTTGTTCCTCTTAAAATTCCTCGTTTAATTCAGTGACTTGTTTCTTTGAAACTCTGACATGTACTATCGATTCTCACTAGCAAGCGTTTATTTATTGGTCTGCTTGTTTAGACCCTGTTCCTTCACGAGCTTTGTCCAGCTCTACCATCTGATACATGTCTCCGTATTGCTTCATCTTTCAAAGAGATGAAATATGTGTGCATATTAGCAATATTATGAGCAATATTAGTCGTGGTAAAAAGCATCCTAGTCTGTAAACACCGAGAATGGTCGACCGTCTCTGTGTTTTTCTGCGTTGCCGCCTGTGGTTGTGTGCTAAACTGATTTAGCCAAAAGCGAAGCGTCGCCTTCTGCCGCATCCAACCTCGCCAAGAGGAGCGACGGAGCCGCGTCAGCTCGTCATAGCAGCGCGCCGCCAAACTACACCGCAGCCGCTGTGAGAGCCATAGCCAGACAGCCATCAATCTGGTACTCTTTCAGTTTATTTGGCATAATAGTTATTTAGAGGAGTAAAAAATACTATTTTTTTCCGGAGGCCATGCATAACAAGCGAATTCAGGCGGCTGCGCTTATGTTCACCACTAAACATGCGTCGCCGGTTTTACGAGAAAGACTCAATCATAGATGATTTCAGCAGTGAAATGTGAAACCAAAGCAATAGGCTTCTGTGGAGGTAGAATCAGGTCAAGTTGAACTGTCTCTGTCAGTGCTTCAAAATGTCCAGTTGGGGGAACTAATGTCTTTATTCTTGACTGCTGCACCGTCACAAATGCACACAAACCAAGTGTATGTGTGTACTTGGATGGGTTAAATGCAGAGAACACATTTCACTGCTGGTTATACTCCGTATAATTATGTATGTAACAAATAAAAGCTCATCTGAGCTTAGTAATAATAATTATGACTGCTGCACCGTCACAGATCTCTTCAGGGACTCCATCTTTGATCTCGGCAGTGTTCATACCAAACTATGCATATTGAAGCAGCTGGATTTTTTTTGCCTATAAATCTTCATTTTTATGTATTTACCCTCTTCAGCTTGCTTGCTCATCTAAGCTAGTGCTGTAATTGTACATAAAATAAATAAATAAATTGAGATAAAATAACATAACATAACATAACTTCAAATGTATAAAGAAATGCTGCATTGGTAACTGACTGAAATAAAAAAGAAAAGAAACGAAAGAAACCTTGCAAAGCTTAAATGACAATTATGAATTAAAAATTTAAAAATATATCTAAATATAAATATAAAAAAAATAATATGTTATGAATACTTGAATTTAAATGAAAATATAAAATTAAAGTTTTTTTCAAATATTAATACTATAAAAATGTATAAACTAATAATAAATCACACTGCTGTTCAGATCTGAACCATCTTTTAATCTAAAACTGGGTCTTAAGCCAGTATATCTAGTTTTGGACTGAGAGATATACTGAGTGTTGCATTTGTTGTCATCTAGCCTATAATAACACTACCAAATTATGATGCTTTTGTGAAATCGTTAAAATAATCACCATTTAGTCATATTCTTGATGTTTGCGTTACATTTACATTTTACTTAATACATTTTAATGAAACATTTAACTTTTGAACTATTAAATTTGATAGACATTTTGTTTACTATATAATTATCATAATTCTCTTTGAGCTAGGTTTGATGATCTTACTATTATTCTAAGCTGTGGAAAACCATGACAAATGAGTGAGCTAGTGTGTCTAACCCTTTGACTTGTACTGTACATGAAAGTTATCAACTTGAAAAGATTTGTCTTCTCTAGAAGACTATAAATAGTCTCAGTTCACAGTAACCCATGGCCTTTATCAGAGTGTGAACCTCACTGGGTGCTTCTGTATTCATACTCGGCTTCTTAAGGCCATCAGCTGCTTCACCGCACCAATCACACCTGCAAAGTGACTCAGTTTGGGGAACCAATTATATTATAAATGATCAAATTATCAAGTGATTATCTGCTGGAACCAATGGCTGCTGCATGCATCTTCTTACCAAAAAACACCCTCTTCTGCCTCTTGAATCATCATGTGATTATTATGCACAGCAGTTGAAAGAAACAGTGAAACTGCTCATAGTCTCACTGACCTACTTACAGAAGTATTTAGTCTAGTGCATTCACTCCTCTGTGAAGCACGCTGGGTAGAGCATACCTACACTTTTGTTAATGGGTTCATGTTACAAAACACGTGAGCTGGTGAGTACAGTCCTGTGTCTCTGCTGAAAGGGTGAAACAGGAAGTTGAGGGTTTTGTATTATCAGATTTATTATTTCTTTCCCAGGGTGAATGTAGAATAAAGCTTGCTAAGGCAATCATAGCCTGACCAGTATTTATCATATTAATGAATGGGGATTTGTTTAAACCGATGTATTAAACTTTAGCTAATTTGAATGATACCTCAAATTGTGCGGCGTGTTATACTCCTGTGTGATTTTTACCCAGCAGATAGATAGCAAAAAAGCTATATAAAATCCTAGATTTGTATTGAAGGAGGGACCCAACACATAAAAAGTATTTTCATGCATGAAATAGTTCACTCTTGGTCATTTTAAACCCAGGATAAAAAGAATATTTTTTTTCTTCACATTTCACACTATTTAATATTCTTATTTGCATGTAGTATCAGTATCATTGATTGGATGAACGCAGCACACGACCTGCTTACATAAAGGCTCTAGTATTGCGCATCCTCATAACCCGAATTCCAGAAATGTTGGGACATTTTTAAATTTGAATAAAATGAAAACTTAAAGTCTTTCACATGACATCAGCCAATTGTCAGACTCTCTCTCTCTGTTTCTTGTGTTTCCCCTCTTCTCGTGCCCATATTTGGTCAGTTCCTGTTCCTGTCCTCATTTGTAATTATCAGTTCCCAGCCCTGTGTCTTTAGTTAATTAGTCCCCAGCCCTGTGTCTGTAATTATCTTGTTTGCTCCTTCATTTCCTTCCCTTTATAAGTCCTCAGTGTTCCCAGTGTCTTTGTCCAGTATTCACGTCATTTTGGTGTGTACCTGTTCTCCAGCGATCTCTATGTTTCCAAATAAAGTGTTCAAAAGAAGTTCCACGCCTCCTCGTTCCTGGCACCCCCGTACATCCGTGACAGAATACTGGACCACAACCAACTCATCCTCTTCCTCCGAGGCGATGGAGTTCGCCGCCAGCGTCCTTGCCCTTAGCCGGCGAGACCGCCCCTTCGTGGAGTTCGCCTGGGAATTCTGCGGGCTCGCGGCGGGGACGGAGATGCACGACGCGGCCATCCTCCACCTGTTTCGGCTCGGGGCCTCTTACCATCATCCCATGGATCTCCCAGACACCACGGGATTGTGTTGGAGAGAGGGTATTTTCCGGGGTCTGGGAAGTTTCCGGTCCCGAGTCGGAACCAGCTTATCTTCGTCTCCGCTGGTCCCATCCAGCCCACTGGTGTCTCCGCTGGTCCCATCCAGCCCACTGGTGTCTCCGCTGGTCCCACCCAGCTCACCTTCCAGTTCAGCGCTTCCAGAGCGCCCCCGAGAGATTGCGCTTCCCGAGCGCCCCCGAGAGATTGCGCTTCCCGAGCGCCCCAGAGAGTTCGCGCTTCCCGAGCGCCCCAGAGAGTTCGCGCTTCCCGAGCGCCCCAGAGAGTTCGCGCTTCCCGAGCGTCGCCGAGTGCCCGCGTTTCCCGAGCGCCCTCCAGTGCCTGCTCCGAGACTGCGCCCTCCAGTGCCTGCACCTCGCCAGTGCCCTCCAGTGCCTGCACCTCGCCAGTGCCCTCCAGTGCCTGCACCTCGCCAGTGCCCTCCAGTGCCTGCACCTCGCCAGTGCCCTCCAGTGCCTGCTCCTCGCCAGCGCCCTCCAGTGCCGGCTCCTCGTAAGTGCTCACCGATGCCTCCGCTGGTTCCGTCCAGCTCATCGATGCCTCCGATGGTTCCGTCCAGCTCTTCAGAGCGCCCCCGAGAGTCAGCGGCACCCGAGCGCCAACGAGAGTCAGCGGCACCCGAGCGCCCACGTGAGCCAACAGGTTCCGCTCCGGCCCGGGAGCCCACGCACTCCGCTCCGGCCCGAGAGCCCACGCATTCCGCTCTGTTCCAGGACCCCACGGATTCCGCTCCGTTCCGGGAACCCCTGCTGGTCCCATCCAGCTCTCCAGAGCCCCTGCTGGTCCCATCCAGCTCTCCAGAGCCCCTGCTGGCTCCGTCCAGCTCTCCAGAGCCCCTGCTGGCTCCGTCCAGCTCTCCAGAGCCCCTGCTGGCTCCGTTCAGCTCTCCAGAGCCCCTGCTGGTCCCGTCCAGCACTCCAGAGCCCCTGCTGGTCCCGTCCAGCACTCCAGAGCCCCTGCTGGTCCCGTCCAGCTCTCCAGAGCCCCTGCTGGCTCCGTCCAGCTCTCCAGAGCCCCTGCTGGTTCCGTCCAGCTCTCCAGAGCCCCTGCTGGTTCCGTCCAGCTCTCCAGAGCCCCTGCTGGCTCCGTCCAGCTCTCCAGAGCCCCTGCTGGTTCCGTCCAGCTCTCCAGAGCCCCTGCTGGCCCCGTCCGGCTCTCCTGAGCCCCTGCTGGCCCCGTCCAGCTCTCCAGAGCCCCGGCCGGCTCCGTCCAGCTCTCCAGAGCCCCTGCTGGTTCCGTCCAGCTCTCCAGAGCCCCTGCAGGCTCCGTCCAACTCTCCAGAGCCCCTGCCGGCTCCGTCCGGCTCTCCAGAGTACCTGCTGGGGAATTTCCCCAAGAAAATTTGGGGGGGGGACTACCCGCCATGGCCTCCCATGCTCCCCGCTCCGCCATGGCCTCCTGAGTTCCCGGATCCACCATGGCCTCCTGAGTTCCCGGATCCACCATGGCCGCCCGAGCACCCTGATCCGCCATGGCCTCCCGAGTCCCCTGACCCGCCAAGGCCTCCCGAGTCCCCTGACCCGCCAAGGCCTCCCGAGTTCCCGGACCCGCCAAGGCCTCCTGAGTTCCCGGATCCACCATGGCCACCCAAGCTCCCCGATCCGCCATGGCCTCCCGAGTCCCCTGACCCGCCAAGGCCTCCTGAGTCCCCGGATCCGCCATGGCCCCCCGAGTCCCCTGACCCGCCATGGCCGCCCGAGCTCCCCGCTCCGCCATGGCTTCCGGAACGGGCGCCGTCCTGGAGGCCTCCTGTCCTGTCCTGTCTCCGTGTCCCTTGAGGCCTCCAGTGCGCCCACCCCCCCTCCCCTTTCGATGTCATACGGCGCGGGACGCGCCTATTGGAAGGGGGGGGTAATGTCAGACTCTCTCTCTCTGTTTCTTGTGTTTCCCCTCCTCTCGTGCCCATATTTGGTCAGTTCCTGTTCCTGTCCTCATTTGTAATTATCAGTTCCCAGCCCTGTGTCTTTAGTTAATTAGTCCCCAGCCCTGTGTCTGTAATTATCTTGTTTGCTCCTTCATTTCCTTCCCTTTATAAGTCCTCAGTGTTCCCAGTGTCTTTGTCCAGTATTAACGTCATTTTGGTGTGTACCTGTTCTCCAGCGATCTCTATGTTTCCAAATAAAGTGTTCAAAAGAAGTTCCACGCCTCCTCGTTCCTGGCACCCCCGTACATCCGTGACACCAATATTTTATCCACAATAGAACATAGCAAATGTTTAAACTGAGAAATTTTACACTTTTATCCACTAAATGAGCACATTTCAAAGTTGATGCCTGCTACAGGTCTCAAAAAAGTTGACACGGGGGCAACAAAGGGCTGAAAAAGTAAGACCTTTTGAAAAGATTCAGCAGGGAGAATATCTAGCAACTAATTAAGTTAATTGACATCAGGTCTGTAACATGATTAGCTATATTTCTTAGAGAGGCAGTGTTTCTCAATCTGTGAAAGCGTGCATAAAAAGACTTTAAAAACAACGTTCCTCAACGTCAAATTGTAAAGGCTTTGCAAATATCATCATCTACAGTGCATAACATCATCAAAAGATTCAGAGAAACTGGTGAAATCTCTGTGCGTAAGGGACAAGGCTGAAGACCTTTGTTGACGACACTGCATCACTCATCGGCATGATTCTTTCATTGACATTACTAAATGGGCTCAGGAATACTTTCAGAAACCACTGTCAGTAAACACAATCCGCCGTTGCATGTTTTGGAAGGCACTATGAATGCTGAAGGCTAAAGGTTTTAGAGCAACATATGCTCCCCTCCAGATGACGTCTATTTCAGGGAATGCCTTGTGTATTTCAGCAGGACAATGCAAAACCACATACTGCAGCTATTACAACAGCATGGCTTCGTAGTGGAAGAGTCCGGGTGCTGAATTGGCCCGCCTGCAGTCCAGATCTTTCACCTATAGAGAACATTTGGTGAATCATTAAACAAAAAATACATTAAAGACGACCACAAACTCTTCAACAGCTGGAAACCTACATCAGGCAAGAATGGGACCAAATTTCAACACCAGAACTCCAGAAACTCATAAACTCGATGCCCTGACGTCTTCAAACTGTCTTGAAAAGAAGAGGAGATGCTACACCACGGTAAACATGCCCCCGTCCCAACTATTTTGAGACCTGTAGCAGGCATCACATTTGAAATGAGCTCATTTTGTGCATAAAAGTGTAATATTTCTCAGTTTAAACATTTGTTATGTTATCTATGTTTTATTGTCTATGTTTTATTGTGAATAAAATATTGGCTCATGTGATTTGAAATTATTTTAGTCTTCATTTTATTCAAATAATTTTTTTTTAATTACATTAATTTAAATTAGTTAAATAATTAATTAATTTACTCTAGTAGAGTTGATATCAGTCAAACAATATTGCAATAAGTTAAAATAAATAATTAATATGTGGGTAAATTTACTTTAAAGCGGTTCGTGAGCTGTGAAACCAAAATTCCCTTGATCTTTTGATACATAAGAGGTCATTGTATGATAAAAACATCCTGCAAGTTTCAGAACACAAATCTTTCTCTTGAGTCTAAAAAACGCTTCTACTGAAGTCAATCTGCCAAAACGACAGCTTGTGAAATGTCTGGCTCTACGATGTAATAGTGTGGATAAACTCCGCCTACGCAGAAGATGATCAACGCCTGCTTCTACATCACTGCCTGTTTAGCCCCGCCCACCGATTCACACTCAGGTCTATATAGAAAACAAACGATAAAGATACCTCTGAAGACAACAAGATGCTGTGCAATGCTGTCTTTGCATTGCCTTCCGTCTGTTCCCAACATTAGGAAAGAGTTGATGAACTTTATTTTTCCATGCCACATCAGCAAGAACTTCACTTCATTTTACAGCAGATTTGTTTACAAACAAGGCACAATTCGACGTGGGATTTTCAGAAAGACTGAAACTAAAAGACGATGCTGTGCGGCTATATTGGATTGGTAACATGGTAAAACTGTGATTCTTAACACGTACTGCAGGAACATGGTGAAAACTGATGCCTTAACACGGCCAGTATGTGCATGTCTACACATACAAAAGAGTCATGTTCAAAACTGACAAACAGTGCGTGGTGACATAGTGAAATTTCAAGCGTACCTTTTAAACACTTTTGGCCCTGTCTGCCTTCCATAAGAGAGAAACACTGTCCTCTTCATTTTCTGTCACCGTTTGGCAATTTCCCACTCAAATGCTAAAATCTACTGTTTATAAAATGTGTGGTGTTACTGTGGCTGTCCAACACATGTGAATATGAGGCATGCGACTGGGTGTGTGTTGCTAAGCATCGAGCTGTTGTATTCTTGCACTGCATCATTTCACACTGCACAAGTTTGTCCTGCTTCTGAGGAGGGTTTCATAACCCTGACCCTTGGTAAAAATGCGGTGCTAAGCCAATTCTAAATAACGAGCCTGGAAATGTCCCTCTATCTGGGACTAAAAGCAGGATTCAGAATAATGATAGGGTTAATCGCTGTGTAAATAGCCATATAGAGGCCAAAATATTAAAGAGACTTTGAAGCTTTTTTACTGTGTGCAGCCTTCGTAACAACCTAAAAATCACTTCAGTAACCACTTAGCAACACCGTGCTATCATTTAGCACATGAAAGCACAATCCATATTTTCAAACCATTTAAAAATCAAGATTATTTCTATTAAAGTTGTGTTTTATTCAGCCCTCTCTTGTTTTATCTAGCCACTCCAACTCTTCCACTGACAGCAACCCACATGCATAAAGCAATGCTTCCCTCTTCTCTATTCATCTGTTATGTATGGAATCTCTCTCATTCTGTCTCTCTGGAGAAGCGGTGACTTGCACAGACTAGCCAAATGTTATTGGGCCTCCGGTTCTGAAGGGCCCCTTTTTGTTTTAATTTTTTTTGGCTAGGCAATAAGCCTTGATATATTTCCAGCCAGACTGATGCAGTGTTTACAAACACACTCGAAGCAATGCTTTCCCACAGCACATGAAGGATGCTGATCACGTGGCTGAATTTGTACGCTGCATCTGAGTTCACTGAAACGTGACCTGATTTATGGCTTCAGGCCGCAGATAACCTGCACAAACCTGATTGTTATGCACTGATTATTTTAGAGTCACTCGCCCAAACTGATAAAGTCCAAGAAGTCATGCAGTAAACACTATGTAGGCACTCGTTGCTTAAAGATCAAAATCCAGTTCTTTTTTTTTTGTTCTGAGTTAACGATTTGTGCAAATTTCTATTAAATTCTATGAAAATTTATAAAAAATGTATACATTTTTACAGAAATATTAAACAGCATAATTTTTTTTTTAGCATTGATAGTAATAACAAATATTTCTGAAGGACCACGTGACACTGAAGACTGGAGCAATGGCTGCTTACAATTCAGCTCTGTCATCACAGCAATAAATTACAATTAAAAAATATAAAAGTTATTTTAAATTGTAGTAATATTGCACAAAATTACTGAGTTTTTGACCAAACAAACAAATTTAGCCTCGGTGAGCATTAGAGACTCATTTAAAAAAACATAAAAAAATCATACTAACCATAAACTTTTGAACACACATAAAATCTCCACACATCTCAGTTTTTTTATATTTCATTGAAGAAAAAAAAACACTATTGATATTGATTTGCAACTACACATGAGTGAAGAACAGTATTAAAATTTTTGCGCAGACTTTTCCTTGAACGACATTCATGAAAGAATTCAGCTACGGATAAATCTTTGTAAACTATAGAAAAAGTGACCCTAAACTGAACCCAAACTTTGGATCCATGAAGATTGAAGAACCCAGAAAAAAGCCTTAAAAGTTCTGCTGCCCTAAATTTGACACAAATGTAAAACTCCTGAAGCCTGCACAATTAGCGAGCCTTCTTTAAAAGCTTTTGTCACTCATGCATTTTTAATGTTTAAGTTGGCGGCCTCTCCATATTTAACAGTGTCTGCTCTCATCCTTTGTTTTGTATTAGAGATGCACATGGGCGAGGTGGGGCCTCCCCCTCTGTGTCTTTGAGGGGTGACAGTAACCAAACAAAGCCCCCTGTCTCTCAGGCTGATGTCATTTTGGGTCCCCATCCCCCAGCATGGGCCAGGAGTGTGTTTATGTGGGTGTCATTAAACTTTCGCATGATTCATGGGAGCTGTTTGGAAGCATCCATGCATTGAGACAATATGTGTGTGTGTGTGTGTGTAGTGTGTGTGTGTTAGTGTGTGTGGGTGTGATCGTGGTGGGTGTGTGTGTGTGTGTGTATAGTGTGTGTGTGTGTGTGTGTGTGTGTATAGTGTGTGTGTGTGGTGTGTGTGTATAGTGTGTGTTTGTGTGTGATTGTGGTGTGGTGTGTGTGTATTAGTGTGGGTGTGTGGTGGTGGTATAGTGTGTGTGTGTGTGTGTGTAGTGGTGTGTGTGTGTGTGTGTGTGTGTGTGTGTGGTGTGTGATGTAAGTGTGTGTGTGAGTGTGAATAGTGTGTGTGGTGTGTTGTGTGTCTAGGGTGTGTGTGTGTGTGTGTATGTGTGTGTGTGGTGGTGTGTCTAGTATGTGTGTGTGGTGTGTGTGTGTGTCTAGTATGTGTGTTGTGTGTGTGTGTGTATCGTGTGTGGTGTGTGTGATGTGTGATGTGTGTGTATAGTGTGTGTGTGGTGTGTATAGTGGGTGTGTGTTGTGTGTTTATAGTGTGTGTGTGTGTGTTATAGTGTGTGTGTGTCTGTGTGTGTGTGGTGTGTATAGTGTGTGTGTGTGATAGTGTGTGTGTGTGTGTGGTGTGTGTATAGTGTGTGTGTGTGTGTGGTGGTGTGTGTGTATGTGTGTGTGTGTGTATAGTGTGTGTGTGTATAGTGTGTGTGTGTGTGTGTGTGTGTGTATAGTGTGTGTGTGGGTGTGTGTGTGTGTGTGTGTGTGTGGTGTGTGTGTGTGTGTGTCATGCTCAAGTAAAGATGCTCCTTCATACAAACTCATCAGAAGTGACTCAGACATCTGAGACCCATATACGCTGTCATTTCTTTTGATTGATTTTCCCTCTTTCTTTTCCTCACTTTCTTTGTTCATGGTGTATTTGTCTCACACTCTCTTCACAGCTGAGAGCAGCACTGAGGTGTGATATCACAGCCAAGGAAATTGCTTTAACCTGCATGCGTCCCTAGGAGAATGCAAGAGAGACCGTGTCTAATGTGCCGCTGTTCTCTGCAACTGAAAAAAGAGTCACTCTTTCTGTCTGGTCTCTTCTGTCTCTTTGCTTTATTTATTATACTAAAGGTCTTACATTAAAACATTTTCGTATTTAATCAGTGTTTATTGAATGAATAGTTCATCCCAAAATAAAACGTATTATGATTAGTGCTGCGGGAACTTGATAAGCATTTAAAAAAATCCAGGATCCAAATGATTTCATGACGTTAGATTTCACTTCACCCATGTTGGAAAAACATGGAAATACTCAAAAGTGTTTCCTGCATTGATTAGCACAAATCATATGGTAACGTCTGATTTGCAAGTGAATCTTTTCTATAAGCCCTTTCTATTAGTGAATCAAACACATGCACTGCGACAAGTCAAGTCTGATGTGTGATTGTGTGAGATTTATTTTTAGTGAATCAGACACATGACCAGTGAATTCTCCTTTCTGTGCGAATGACTCGCATCGGTTATTTTTAGTGAATCATAAACATACAGCACGATCAGTGGAATCCTATTCTTGAGCAAATCGCTGTAATTAGCAGGTTCTTTTTAGTGCATAAAAACATAAAATACATTCTTGAGATAATGACTCTTTTGTGAGGGTTGTTTTTAGAGAAATATCAGACCGCACGAGCAGTGAATTCTGATTTTTGTGCAAATGCCTCTCATATCGGTTCTTTTTAGTGTATTAAAAGGGACAGTTCACCCAAAAATGTAAACTCTGTCATTAATTACTCACACTCATGTTGTTAAAATAAAACAATGACTTTATACAACAATTCTTCTCCTCCGCAGAGGAAAGCATGCACATGTGCCGTGATGCTCCCCATGATGGAGGCAGAAGGTGATTCGAGGAAGAGGAACTGTTGAATAAAGTTTTTATTTTTTGGTACCTTTCTTGAACATGGTAGGATCCCTTGCTGTCTATGGAGGGTAAGAAATCTCTCAGATTTAATCAAAATATCTTAATATACAGTATATTTGTGTATAGAGTGCGACCAATGAAGTCATATTACCAAACAAGTGATGATTCCAGCATTTGGCAACTTAAATTCATATATCTACGAAAGCCACCTATTTGGTGTCAGATCTGTAGCATAATCTAGTGACACTTCCCAAATGACGCAGAGCTAAATGATGCTCAAAGCCTGAGGATCTCATAAATGTGTGTTTTTGAATATGTTCTGCAGGGGTCATATTACCATCTTAACCTTAGTCAAACGGCTTTCCTCCTTATGATGTGTTTGGATGTGTACGAGCATCGGGGAGGAGGGGGGGATGGGGAGGGGGGGGGGGGTATCATAGTGCTTGAAAGTGGGTCTGTTTAATGAGTTAAAGATAATCTCCTTACGGCATAAATACACACGCACGCACGCACACACACACACACCACACACACACACACACACACACACACACACACACTGTACTCTAGAGGCCTAAAACATTCATCTTAGCGCCTGTGTGTATAAAAGAGTGAGTGTGTGTCCACACGAGAGGCTTCTGTCTGGATTTGAAGGGGTTCCCGGTCTAGTCTAATGTGAGTGAATATTGGACATGGTTGATCTATTGTTTATTGTGAAACAAAAGGCTGAATGTCTCGGTATTCTGACTAAGGACATTCACATTTTGTTGTGTTTATTTGTCTGTACAATACATTACAGGCTTGTTTTTCCACAATGCAGAATGACAACATAGTGAGCTTGTGTGTTTGTGTTGTGTATAAGGATGGCGTTGTGACGGCATGGAGGGGTGGGGGGTGTATTTAATGAGTCATCGCAGATGTGCTGTTCTCCTCACTCCAGGGCAAGTGTGTTAGGCTGTTGAGGTCATCCATCATCTGCGTGTGTGTGTGTGTGTGTGTGGGTTTATGTATCCACGAGGACTGGTGGGCTTCACTGCCAGGCAAATATATTAGAGAGTCATGTTCATTACAAAGACAAATATGCTTATGAAATTACCATGGTAATGACTTTTGTGGAAATGCTGCTCTGTTTTTGTTGGATTTCTAAGAGGAAACTGATACAAATATACAGATGCAAAACCTTTATAGGTAGTGATAGATAATATCTAACACAATATTGGCCAGTTGTATCCTTTTTTAAAGTTATAACCATAAATATAATAAAGCTGACATTGAAGTAGATAATATTAGGAATGTGAAAAGGGAATCTAAACACTTTTTCTATGCCAGTTTATCATTTTTACATCATGTTCTGATGCCTACCGAATAAAGCTGTTTATACACACTGAAATAAATGGTGCAGAAATCACTTACACTTAGAACTCGCTAGGAAGCTTCACAATGAATTACAAAGAAATAACAAGCAACGCATTGGATATTTTGAAGAATTTTGTCATTTGGAATTTTGAAAGAGTTGTTTTATTTTAAAACTGAAAAAAAAAAATTATGTATGTGCATATGTATATATTTTTTTCTTTTTAAATGTTTATCTTTTATCATTTCTACATGAAATGTAAAAAGACCAATATATGTGACCCTGGACCACAAAAGCAGTCATAAGGGTCAATTTGACAAAATTGAGATTTATACATATATTTGAAAATCTGGAATCTGAGGGTGCAAAAAAAATACAAATATTGATACATTTGCCTTTAAAACTGTCCAAATGAAGTTCTTAGCAATCCATATTACTATTCAAAAATTATGTTTTTATATATTTATGATTTTATGGTCATGATTTTTACTTAATGTCATAATTATTTTTGGCGAAAAAGAAAAATCTATAATTTTGACCCATACAATGTATTTTTGGCTATTGCTACAAATATACCCAGCGACTTAAAACTGGTTTTGTGCTCCAGGGTCACATATGTCTGTTTTTTAATCATAAAACTGGCACAATATGTCTGTGCATTCCTGATTTTGATATTCATTTATTCCCAGTTGCAGGATCTCATCTGGCTTTAGAGTTAATTTATTTAAGGCTTCATTACCCCCTAAATCCTCCTGTTGAGAGCACAGAAAACATTAGTCACTTGCACCACTGTTGTTGTGGGGTTCTTGTGATGAAGTCATAGAGTGTGCATGATAACTTCATGCCTGTCATCTTCAGAGAAGGTCATATGACTAAACGGCCCTGACAAACACTTGACCGTGTCATTCTTTTGACACTGACAGCGGGCCTAATGCAGTGTACTTCCTCATACAAGAGGCCACAGAAACCTCAGCGGTAGAAGTGGGATAAAGCGAGGGATGATCTGCTGTGAGGTAAGCAGGGAGAAGCCACTAATACTAGAATAGATAAGTGTATAAGCGTGGAGAGAATGAGTGTGTTTGTCGTGTTCTGTGACCAGCGGATGACTGCAGTGGTTGACTCGATGTGTGATTTCCACTTCTCTGCAGCATGGTTTCACTCTCATTTCCATGGTGACTACGAGGACCTCTACTGACGCAGAGATAAATTTAAACCAGTGGCGCTTTTTACGGCCTGCAGTTTTGAGCTTGCAGACATGACTGAGTGAAATCACACACAATGCTCAAAATTCAACAGGATCATATGGGATGTAGTTAAAGTGCATTTCACCCTGCCTAACTTCAGCACGTTTGTCTGTGTGATGTCACAGAGGACGGAAATACCCATTCTGTGGTTTTGCAGTGCGCAGTCATCACATATGATGAGAGGAAGAAGAATTCAGCTGGGTTCATCAAGCAGTTGATTCTCTCTTTTACTGATCAGAGATCATTTCCACTACTATTGACCTTTAAGAGAATAGTTGACCAAAAAATAAAAAAATTGCTGAAAATGTTCTCACTCTCAGGCCTGCCAAGATGTAGATGAGATTAGAAAAACGTAGCATTACATCACCACTGGATCCTCTGGCGTGAGTTTGTGCCGTCATACTGAGAGTTAAACAGCTGATAAAAGCATCACAATAATCCACATGATTTTAGTCAACACAGCGAAACACTGCTTGCTCATAAGAAACAAATCCAGCAAAGCATTGTGATTTTATATCTTCACTTCTGGTTAAAATACCAGTCCGTAATCCATTATAATACTCCCTCCAATAATACAAAAATCCCCTGTTGTCCTCTCATATCAAAATCCAGTGACATATTTCTCATATAGCAGTAGTTTTAGACTGTTTTCTCTTCTGAATGGTGCTTGAACTGTGCATATATCCTGATTCAGATAAGACAACTTTTCACTGGAGAAAGCAACATTATGGACTCATATTTTAGCCAGAAGCGATGATTTGACATTCAAATTGTCATATTAATGGATTTAGGTTTTTACAAGCATTGAGCTTTTCACTTCACAAGGCATTAACTGATGGACTGGATTGTTGTGGATTACTTGTGAATGATTGTGGTGTTTTTATCAGCTGTTTGGACTCTCACGGCACCCATTCACTGCAGAAGATCCACTGGTGAGCAAATGAAGTGATGCTACATTTCTCCAAATCTGTTCTGACGAAGAAACATATCATTTACATTTTGGATGGCCCTAGCTGGTACATTTTCAGCAAAATATCATACTATTCTGAGACTATTGCTGTGCAAGATAGCTAACATAAGATTTAGTTCTATGCAATATTTTATTGCATGTGAGTTTTATTTCACATACTGGTAATGCTGTACAACACTAGTTTCTTTATGTGTTTTATAAACCACATATACCTCATACATTTTTCAAAATAGCAGATTAACCACATTTGGTTTCTATTCCCATATTTTACAATGACCCTGTATTCAATTAAGTGCCCAGCATATAGTGCAGTCACCGGATCCCATATTTACCCCTCATAGGTGTCTTGGGATACTGTTTCCTGACAGACGCTTGAACAAGACACCATGCATGGCCTGCTAAATGTAACTTAATACTGATAATGAAGTTGCTTACCCTGTTGGCTCACAACTATATAACCCACTCGTACCTTGACCAGGCCCGAGGTCTGATGGTGTCTGTGCTTGTCTGCTAATAAGTCTCTTAAATGCAGTGTGTGTTCTCATGAAGTGCTTGTGGAGGAGATAACTCTTTTGTGCTTTCCAGCGGGGCAATCTGAAACCATACAGCTGGTCAACTGTAGACCTAAATGAGAACAAGACACATGCCAACTGTAATCGATACAGCGCAGACCTTTAGTCTCAGATTCTTCCTTAATTCATTTGCATGCTTTTCAAATTAGTTTGTTATCTTTATGTTTTATAATGTCTATGGCAAATTTTTCTTTTTTAATTGTAAATTCTATTTTGCACTTTTGTATTATTTGTTTTTTACACAATGTTGAAACTGTTATATAGAACTAATGCCAATGCACAAACAGTTCTTCGTCATTCCTTACAAATATCTACAGACTTTTTTTAAAGTAAATGCTCCCAAAGGGGTGTTTTTCATGGGTTTTGACCAGAACCATTCTGATTCCCCAAAGAACCTTTCAGTGAACAGTTCTGAAAATAACTTATTTATCTTAGAGTGAAGATCAATTTAATGATCTAAAGTACCTTCGTTTCTACCATAAAGACATGTTTGTGCAATGGGAAGTTTCCGTGTGTGTTATTCATGGAACCACAGATGCCAATAAAATAACCACATTAGAAATACAACAACAGTTTAAGTTTGTATTAGCTTATAACCTAAAGTAGGTTCAGCGGGTAGACATTCTTTGTACGAAATATTAATTTAAACAGTTTAGGCGTAATAATAGCCTTTTAACTAATTTAATCTGTTGCATATAAATATTGCAATATATGCAACCCAGCACAAATAACGCAGTGGCATTGTTAACAATAAAGTAGCCTAAACAGTTGAACAATTCTTTAATATTTCGATCCCACGTGTCGTTCCTGTGGCTCAGTGGTAGAGCATTGCGTCAGCAGCGCAAAGGTTGTGGGTTCGATTCCCAGGGAACACATACTGACAATAAATGTATAACCTGAATGTACTGTACGTCGCTTTGGACAAAAGCGTCTGCTAAATGTAGTCACATTTAGTCGTGGATGATTAAAACACATGGTCTTCAGATACTCGGTCTCTGTGGGTTCTTCGGTGTTAGTAGGCTATATGAGCTTGTGACTGCAATTGCTGCGATTCAAAGCAATTGAGCAATATCTCCTGACACCACCAATAACACACGCACTCAGCTGCAGAGAAGGCGGGTGGAGAGAGAGAGAGAGAGCGAAGGAGAGAGCGAGAGAGAGAGGGTGTGTAGTCTGTATTGGAGAGCGGCGGAGCGCAGTATTTGCGCGGACACGAGGCGCAGTGACACTCGGTACCGGGAGAGAAAACTAAAGACGGATTCCGCTGAACCGGTCAGAGACCTCCAGACACGTAATCATCATCAGCACCGAGCCGCGTTTCCTTCAGACCTGCTGCGGTAGAGACGATTCGTTTATATGGTCCAGCATCTTGGAAGAGACGGATGTATATATAGCCTATATGCATTATTAAGATATAGCCTACCAGCTGCTGTTTTCATCTTCTGCGTCTGATTATTCGTCTAATTATCTCATCGATCAAGGCTTTATTGACAGTGGCAATGGGAGTAGTACACACATAGCCTTCTTCTCGAGCTGAAGGACTGCAGTGGAAGACGGGGTTCCCTGGGATACGTTTGGGGTTTTTCTTAGCGTAATAAGGACTCGATCAGCATCCACTTGTGTAACGGAAACACTGAACATGGCCGTGTTTTATTCTTGACACCTTAACACAAACGGAGAAGAATTTCTTCACGCGTTTTCCAAACCGCGCTGGGATCCCGCATTACCGGCTATGATGTAGACGCTCACGTCCATACGCTCATCATCAGTGTTCATTATTGAGTATTAATTAGGATCAACCCAGGGCCTTCTTGCGAGTTCTGTCATCAAAATGCCGGCTGGAATGAAGCCTCTTGAAAAATTCCTGAAGAAACAGACCAATGCGCTCACTCGGGCGGGTGGTTTTGGGGAGAAGGCCACCGGCACCGGGGCATCCAGGCGGCGGGCCAGCCTGTCCCGTGTGGTGCCGTTCTTCAGGGAGACGTCTCCCGAGAGCGGCCCGGCGAGGGAGGTGTTCAGCCCGGAGACCGAAGAAGCGCCGTGCTGGCCCTCCGCCACTGCGGACATCAGGAGTCCGTCGCTGTCCAGCGACGAGCAGAGCTCCGAGGCGAGTCTGGACACGAACTGGACCCCGCTGCCCGCGGATACCGCGGAGAACCTGACGCTGGCGCTGCTGGACAGCGTGGCGGGAAAGCGCTACACCACCTGCACAGGTGAGATCATGCTCCACTCACAGATCTTCTCTGGCGGGTCTTTGGAGAGCAGGTCGTTTGCTGTAGTGGCGCACTGGGGTGGGTTACACATAATAATCGTTTCTGCGAGGCCTGGCTGTTGCGATTATCGGCTGCTCGATATACTTTTTCTCTATTATTCTGCTCTTTAAATTCACTTTCTCTTTATTTTGATATTCACGCTTTGTCATATATTTTTAGTTCGCTGATTTCACGAATGTGATGAATTTAGCGTAGACATCAGGCTAAATTAATCTAGGCTAGCCTACTGCATAATATTTCAATAATCAGTATTATGTTGATATAATGTAATCCAAATTTAAGTTGGAAGATAAATATTTCAAACATTTGTAATCATTTTAATATTCTACCTACGCGCCATATTTGTTTACGAAGCCTTAAAGGGAACTTGCACTATTGTATGATTGCAGATTTAATGTGAATACGTAGCTTAAATTATTAATATGATGTGTTTGCATGTTTACAAAGAAAGTGACATGAGCAAATATAATATGTTTTATGGAAATTTGCTGGATCAAATTTCCCAATCACGACAATGCTTGTTCCACTAATGAGTTACTCCATAACTTCTGTACAAGATATTTTAATTGTTGGCCGTTTGGCATTTTTTTGGCCTTTTTGTGTCATGCCACAAACTGGTTTTAAGATGTTAAAAACAAGTTAAAAACAAAAGGTAAAAAAACATTTAACTTAATAAAATAAGCATGGAAGGGGACAAAACATTTGACTTAGGGAATGTGGTGCTTTGGAGTTATTTATTATATTCGATTGATTAAAGTGTGAAAAGTGAGTGTGTCGAACCAGATATTAAAGTTGGAATAAATATAGCCAAACTGACATCCTTAAATGTTCTCGCCTCACTAGCTGTATTTCCAGGAAAACCTGTGCGGTGTAAACATACTTGACAACTAGCTGTCTGTTATGAAATATACTGCGGTAGCACTTCTGTTATTTACTTAAGTCACTATGGTTACAGATGTTAGTCACCACACTGTAAAAAACAAACAAATCATAAAATAATTTGTGACCCCGCTGACTTACTTTTTTTTGTTTAGTCAACTTGGAATTTTAATATACTCAAGTTAATTTAAGGGACAACTGGAATATTTTAGTTGACTAAACAAAAAAATGTTAAATCAGCGGGGTAACAAAATATTGTAAGATTTTGTTTTTACAGTGATTACAGCAGTTAGCTACCGTCCCCAAATTAAACATTTGTTTGACTTTTGTGAAACTTTGTTTGTTTTACTCTGATTGAGTCTGCGTGCTGCTTGATGACACACAATATTTCATAAATAGGCTTCTTATCACTGGGAAAAGTGATACGTTGAAAAAATTGAGTAATACAAATATTACAAATATTTTTGTAATAACACACTGTAAAAAGTGATACGCTGACTTAACTTAAAAAATTGAGGAAACCCGTTACCTTAAGTAATTAATAATAAAAAAGTATAAGTTAAGTGAATTGTCAATTGTCATGTAACTTTAAAAAAAAATATTATTTACTTAATAATTTTAAGGCAACGGGTTTCCTCAATATTTGTAAGTTAAGTCAGCGTATCACTATTTACAGTGTGTTATTACAAAAATAATTGGTTCATACAGACCGTATTTGGCCATATGTACAACACAGTTGGAGCTTCACACCATTGAGGAAAATAAATCTTGTTTTAGCCACGATTATATGATCTGTAAATGCATTTAATAGCCTCTTTATTTCACAGAAATATGGCTCGACAGTGGACCACTGTGTTCTAGACAGGCAGTCAAGGCTAGTCGTAAACCTTGAGTTTCATTGAACATTTAAAAGGTCACATCAAAAGGTCATAAAACAAAGTGCTTTCACATTAGTCAATAACAGACCCGATCACTAAACGAGGAACTGGCTGGGGAATGTCTTCAAACAGGGTGGTGCTGGGGTATTTCCTTGGCTATGAGAAAGCTTATGTCAAGAGAATGAAAATATTAAATGTTTCCATGGTGTTTTCCTTTTGTGTCTTTCCTCAAATTGCTGTTATGGATGTTTCATGAACCGACAAGCCACTGCCACCCACAAACAGCACTGAGCACCTGTGTGCATTAAACACCAGGAACGGATTAATTCCTGTTCCAAGTGAGGGGCTTTCTATCTATTGTAGTGTCAGACAAAGGAAGATTTACGGGGAAATGACAAACTGTGATGTGTTGAGATGGGAATGGGGTGTCTTTAACAAGTGCACGCATGTTACCTGTTCCTGTAAGTGCCGGGACTTTTATGCTATGAAGAATGTCTCTCTCAAACATTCATCGGCAGCGATGCTGTGCAGCCACAGTGCAGCAGTTTGCACTGCACATGTGCATTAGAGTGTTTTTGGGAAGTAACCATGGAAACTGGAGGGATTTCGACAGTATGCAGGCGCATAAAAAGAGAATTATGCTTGATGTTAAATTAATAGCAGACAGTGCATTTGCTTTGGTTCAATGCATTATTAAGATATGCGGTTGTAATAATATGCCCCGTTTTTACAAACAAGGTAAATTCATGATGACAGATAGTGTTGTTTTTTCTTTCTTTGGACTTGTTCTATCTGTGTGAATAGTAGAAAGGCGAGGAAACGTTTATACGCACATCAAGATAAATTGATGTAGACTGTGTAATAAAGCAAAAGCTAAAAACCCAGAGGCATTTGAAGCACATGCAGGATTTCAAGTCTTTAGTTGGAATTTTGCATAATTTCCTTAATTTGTAAACGTGGCTTAAAATATAACACTAATGATTCAGAATCAATAGTTTTTTCAACATGCTTCATTTCTTTTCAAAACACATTATGTGTGAGCCCTTGATAACCTATTAACTGAAGCCTCGACCTAAACTGTCATTGGTTTTGGACACTTGACAGCTCATGTCTCTCTTTCTCCATCCGAGGCAATTTTAGGCAATTTATCTTGAACCTCTGCTATCTAGAACAGATCAGAGAGATTTCAATTTGATGAAATTTGGCCTCATTCTCAACCTGCTTTACATTCTTATGTGAAGGGGGACGCCTTGCCTCTAGATACAAAAATCTGACATTTTCTCTGCAGTTAGTCATTATTGAGGCCCGGGACATTTTTGAAAAAGTGCCACTAATCCTGGATTAGCCAACAATGGGCTTGCAATTTGTCTCATCGAGTGTTGTTGTCCATGGAGTGACTGTAGATTATGGACTGAGGGAAGTCCACTGATCCAGGGTCAAGAGGTAACCCTCTGAAATAAGACACTGCTTGCATATCAGTCCTGATGCACAGTCAATTCATCAGGGTTCAGACAAACAGCCCAGCTGTTGACCGAATGAGTAACCGTAGACAGATGCACTTTGTAGATGCTTCTACATTTTGGATCCCATATTTGCAAGTTAAAATGACTTTGAAATAACCTATACATAAAAATAGTGGTTCCAGATGCCATAGAAGAACCATTTTGGATTCCCCATAGAACCTTTCAGCGATTACCAATGCAAGAAGAACATAAAAAAATATGTTTCCAGTATAAAGAGCCATTTGTGCAATAGACAGATTCCATGGGTGTTAAAAGGTTCTTCCTGTAAACATCAATGCCAATCAAGAAACTGTATTTTTAGAGTGTATATACTTTTATTATCTGTACATCTTGAATTTTATGTGTGGAATCCAGGATTCTCAGGAACCCAATGTAGTGCTCTTCCAACACAACACACCTACAAAACTGCTTTATCTCTGGAATGTGCACGGACACCTCATGAGTGTGTGTAATGGAGTGATTCGGTAGGGCTCGTGAACTCAGATTAGCAGGTTGATCATTACATAACTTTGTTTACCTTTAGCCCTTCCAGTTGTGAGCCAGAGGCAACAGTAGTTCTGTTGGCTGGCGTGTCAGAACAAAGTTCCAGTGGGCAGGGCAAGAGCAGTGTAATGGCTTGTAATGTGATTCGTTAGTGGTGGTAGTTTCCAACTTTTGGGAAATGTTCTTCCACTTTTACGTGCCGAGGGGAGTGGCTTGTACCGGCATGCATTAATGTTTTTGCTAAAGGGTTTTTGCTGTCAAAAAAAAATCCTATTATGTGTTTATTAAAATGTTTGGAAGGTTAGCCCAGGTTGCCCCTCCTGGGAGATTATGTAAATACATAATTTGGCTGCAACATACACTCTTAAAAATAAAGGTTCCAAAAGGGAGTTTTGCAGTGATGCCATAGAAGAACCATTTTGGTTCCCAAAAGAACCTTTCAGTGAACACTTTCCGAATGAACCATTTTGAAGAATATTTAAAAAAATCTAAAGACCTTTTTTCGACATTAAAGAACCTTTCTGCATTTGAAAGGTTCCATGGATGTTCAAGGTTCTTCATAGAACTATTGATGCCAATAAAGAACCTTTATTTTTAAGAGTGTATATCACATTGTCTTATTAACTAGTCTGTTGATTAAGTGATTTAAGTTTCACAGTTAAGCTGTAAGAGTCTGAGATGCATTAAAAAGTAGTCATTAGAGTCATACATTTGATAATCAGACTGCACAGTTTGCACTGTGTTTTTGATTCACTAAAAATAATCGACTCAAATGAATCACTTGTTCAAAACAAGGTTCAAGGTTTCTTTATTTGTCACATAATAAATTATACAGGGTATAATCAGAAGTGAAATGTAAAGATCAGAAGTGAAATGTAAAGACAACTTGCATATCAGTCCTGATGCACAGTTAATTCATCAGCTGTGCTGTTTCTCGAATGAGTAACTGTAGAGACACATGCACTTTGTACATTTTGGATCACATCTTTGCAAGTGAAAATGTGAATTTAATGACTTTGAAATATTAAAACCCCAGTTTATGTACTTCTACTTAAAACAATGGTTCCATATGCCACAGAAGAACCAATTTGTATTCCCCAAAGAACCATTCAGTGATTAGGCCTAGTTCGTAAAAGAAACAATACGCTGTAAGAGTTTGATATGCATTTCACTAAAACAAACCGGTTTCAGTTGAGTCATAATCTTGCAAATCAGACTGCGCAATTTGCGCTGTGATTTTTCTTCATTAAAATCATTGACTCAAATGAATCACTTGTTTGTCCTGAGTGCACCTTTCATTGTTCTGTTTGATTTACTGTAACTGGACGACCAGACTGATTGCGTTGTCTGTTTTGTGCTGGGATTTCACTCAAGTAGCGTCGTTGTGGCGTCACTGTATATCCACACAGGTGGAATAATGCATGTGGGAAAACCACGACGAGGCCAAATGTCAATCTGTATTTTTAAATAATGAATGAAAATTCGTTCTCGGTTTCTCTCATACTCTTAAAAGCCTTTCACATCTCAAGATTGTTGGTAGTGAAGGTTTGGTTCTGTGTGCGTTCTTGTGGAGTCAATCAGCATTTTCATGATGTCATTTTCCCGTGGTTTCACAGTGATGGCATTTGCAGCTCAGAAGATTGGCTCAAAACGCTCTGTAGTCTTATGCACAAAGATGTTTTCGGGTGTTATTATATCTGATTTGCTTTTTCATCAAAAGTAAATGAAGGCATGAAGATGTAGGTAGTCTCTGGACTGACGCCTGGTTGTATAAGGATCACCCCACTCTCCATGTGCTGCTTTCCTGTGGGCCGAAACCACCCTGAGGGTGTTTTAAAGAATCTTCAGCAAGAGTGGAGAAATAAATAAATGCATGGAGGTAGAGAGAGAGAGAGAGTGTATTTGTGTAGGAGGAATGCCGGCATCTTTTCTCTTTTGAAAAGAGTGAGGGATTTGAGTGGAGTGGCTGCCCACTCACTGGCCTCCCTTTGCAAGGCTTTACATAACATCATGAGGAAAAGCGAGATATCTCTCTTTCGTTCTGAGTCTATCACCCTCTCGCCCCCCTTCTTCTTGATCCTTAATGTTAGCCCACTCATTGTGTGCTTATCCACGCACCTGGGCAGCGCTCTGCTGAAGAGTCCACCTCGACTTTGTTTTCATGTATGATAATGCTGCAGAACTGATGTATTTGTGGAGGTGGTGGTAGTACACAGTAGGGCATTTTCAAGTGCATGTTATATTGTGATATATGTGACTCGTTTGCACTGTTCCTGCATATGCAACTTAGGCAACTTTTGCCACAACTCAATGCTCACTAAGCAAATAAAGCTCACAGTTGATTCCAATACAGTTTGGCATTATCTTGCAATGCTTTTCTTTAAAAAGCAAAATAACTTTTTTAATGCATTTGGTTGATGCATTTATATAAAATGTCAAAATTAATTCTGGACATTCTGAAACGTTAGATGAACATCCAACTAAAACATTTCAGAAAAAAAACATTCCATGAATGATGTATATGTGCTTACATTTTAAGCACATTATTGAAGTCCAGATCACTTTGAATGAACTTTCTGAAAACATTACTGGAAGAATGTTTGCTCATAACTTCGAGAGAACCTTGCCAGAACATTAGCACATTAGTTCTGAGAATGTTCCCAAATGTAGGAGAAAATAGGTAATTTTAATTTGTATTGAATCTTTTAATTAATATTTTACAGTGCTGCACGAAAACATTAGAATCCACCATCTTGGATTTATTTTTTCTCTGAGCTCGGCACAGTGCATTCTGGGATTGCCTTTCGATGCATGTAGTGCTGCCTCAGAATTTAGTGGAGAAACATATTTTGTTCCTAAGAAATGTTTTTGGAGGCTATTTTCTCCATGCTATGAAATGGATATTTGTGTGAGCATACTGGGTCCTCCTGGTCCTCTCTCAGTCTCAGCAGCTGTTCACATGACAACTGGCTCCTTCAGAGGAGGTGGAGGTGTAGGAAGATGAGGTAAATGAAGGAGGGAACAGAGGGAGAAGTGGACAGCAAGTGTTATGCAATGTCTTTTAGGACACCTTCTGAATTGAATCAGAAACATGTTGAGCGCAGGCTAAATTGCTCTTTCCTAGTAAAGTTTGTTAACCAACTCTTAAAGATTTTTTGAATGTTTTACAAAGTTTTTGTTATATATTTGTGTTTATGTATGTATGCACTACTGTTTAAAAGCTTGCGATTGGTAAGATCTACTTAAAACTTAAAATAAAACCTTACAAAAAGTCTCCTATGGTCATCAAGGCTGCATTTATTTGATAAAAAATACAGTAAAAATAGTTATATTGTGATTTTTTTGGACTGGTTTCTGTTTGAATTCATTTTTCATTTTTCATTTTTCAGAGTCTTCAGTGTCACATGATCCTTCAGAAATATTATATGCTGATTTGTTGTTCAAGAAACACTTATTCTTCTTATTATTAATGTTGAAAACAGCTGTGCTGCTTAATATTTTTGTGGAAACTGTGATAATGGTTTTTTCATAGAAGCATTTTTGATGAATACAAAGAAAAAAAAAACAGCAAGGCTTTGTTGAGCCTTTACAGTCACACTTGATTAATTTAATGTATCCATTGATACGTGTGTGTGTGTGTGTGTGTGTGTGTGTCTGTGTCTGTGTCTCTCTGTGTGTGTGTGTGTGTGTGTGTGTGTGTGTGTGTGCGCGTGTGTGTGTTAATGTTCAATCCGAACCTAAGGAAAGTACACAAGCAGTCCACTGTTGCTATGGTTACCTCGTCAGATGAACGCTATTTCGGGTTGCGAGTGTCTATTTAACGCAAGGTGAAAATTCGTACTTATATTAACTTGCGATCTTACTTTTGTGGTTACTGACATTTGAAAACCCTGGTGACGCACATATATTCAAAACAAATCATCTTTTTGTTTGACCTTCTTTTGGTGGGGTCATGTCTTGTTTTATGCATCATATTTCCTTTGCAAACCCCCATAATTCATGCCCTGATGTTACTGCAGAATATCACACTCTGGCTACATAGACACAATGTTTGAAAGCGATTATAAGGCGCCACTTCTGATCTCTCTCTCTCGCTCTCCGCTCTTTTCATTCTGCATTACAAAAACAGCATTGCAGTCAGTGCGAGTCAGAGGCTGAATAAAACCATAGCAAATGCGCCACGTGACGCCCCTTTGAAGTGACAGCAGAGGTTGCTCTTTTTCACCACGCAGTTTGCACACTCAAACACACACACACACACACACACACACACAGATGGCCTCGAGCTCCCGGATCAGTGGCTTGACCGACAGCCCTAATAACAGCCTGGAAACAGCCTCCTGCTTGCTAGAGAGAAGGATGTGATTAGCACACAGTGATCACTCCCACCAAGAAGCAGTCGCACATGGAAAGCCTCCTTCCAGAGCAGCTTACCAAAGAAGATACAGACCCTTCGAGCAGCTTCTCATGCTTGTAGATCACAGGCATAAACAGTATCGCAGAAAGCGACGAGTAATAGCACACTATAATAGCGATGGAGTTAACTGGTTTAGTTCTTTCACTCTGGATGATTATATACAGGACCGTTTAGAAACAGAGTCATAGAGGAGCTTTTAGCTTTGACAATCATCTTAATCAAACATGTGTTAGATGATATTTTGAAGTATTGGGGCCGTTCTCGCTGTGACGACAGGCTGGGTGTGTGATCTCTCTTCGCCTGCAGGAGAAAGAGCCGGGGGAGGCAGAAAGAGACACATTTTTCATTAGAAGCTGATGTGTTTCCAGAGTTATACAAACACAGGCTGGCTTGAGGATATATATGGCATTGAGGTGTGGATAACCTTTTAAAAACAACAGGACTTGACATTTTACCCAATTCTAAAAATAGTAAAAAGAGTAATATTTACAGTAATATTGTGAAATGTTATTACAGTTTAAAAAGGTTGTTTTCTATTTGAATATATTATCAAATATAATTTATTCCTGTGATGCCAAAGCTGAATTTTCAGCATCATTACTGCAGTCTTCAGTGTTACAGATCTTCAGAAATCATAACAATATGCTGATTTGTTGCTCAAGAAACCATTTTCTTATTATTATCAATCTTGAAACTGTTTGTTCAGGATTGTTTTATGAATATAAAAGTGAAAAGATCAAAATGTATTTTGAAATAGTAAACGTTTGTAACATTAATGAAACTTGTCATGAATCCTAGCTGAAAAAGAAAGTATTCATTCTCAAAACAAATATTCTGACAACTAAACTTTTTGAATGATATACATATAGTCTGAATAAATGTTCATACCATCTTTGAAGCAATTATGTGATACAAATGCACACATTCGAGTTCAATGAATGCTGCAAGAAATGCCTCCAGTAATATCAGGCCTGCAGCGTATCGCCATAACTTTAGTTCATTTTCGGTTCAACGGTTGTGCACATGGTAGGCAAACTAAAGGGTGCAAACGAGTCCACTACCTCTGCTGTGGGTTTGGATTGGTTTGCACGGGTGTTCACTGATATTCTTGCTGAGATCTGTTGTGTCGTGCTTTCAACGTGGGCACATCTTGGACTGATGTTGAGCTATTAGACCTACACCTCTCTCATTTTCATCTTATATAATACCAGTCGCAGAGGTTTCAAATCATTTCTCAACATCTGACAAGAGACCAGAGATGCTTTAAAAATGCTTTCTGTGAGTCCTGATCTAGGAACAATCTCTCTCCTGGGGTCAGTTGAACTGGGTTAGACCTAAAAAAGTGGCGTGCTTCTAAATTCAGCAAGCTCTGTTTTTAGTTTACAGGCCGCAAGGTGTTTTTGTGGCTAGGCTGGTGACTCTTTCTTGCTTTTGTCTTGCCTTTGCGCATGTATTTTCATTTGCACCTGCTTCTTCTTTCCAAACTGTATGGGAAGTTTTCACCTCGAGCATTCATTTCAAGGATTGTTTCAGGAATAGCGGTGGTCCTCCAGTGGCGTTTGTGTACTTTATAGTTGGCGGGCCGCCCAGAGGAGATTGCATGTGAATGACGGTGTTTTGTGTTACGAGTCAAAAGAAAAGATGGGAGTTGAAGGGTGGAAATGCCTCCCCAGAATTGACAGATTTTGTGCAGGGGGGGTCGTGATAAAGCAGATACGAAGAACAAGCGCATGACAGCCTCCGAGAATGAGCAGAGAGAGATGGTGCGTCAGTGCCAAAAGGCACCAACGTGAGAGATGAAAAGAAAGAATAGACGGCGTGAGGAAGAGAAAGGAGAGCAATGCGTGGTCATGGGGGGGTTTAGATTGCGTAACGTAATGTCTATCATGGTTTATGTAACGCAACCCTGGTGCTCTCCATTACGCCTCTCCTGAAATCTCACATCTCCATCTGATTACAATCTACACTGACCACATACGTGCAGCTGGGACGCTCAGCACCGTTTATTGAGCGTGAACCGCCGTGACTCCTGACCTGGAGGGTGCTCAGTGTCTAAAAAACATTGATCGATGAAAATGAAATTGCTCAAGTGATGCTCTTTTTGTCTTCAGCAGACCTGAAGGCACGGTATTGGTTATGTTTCATTCAAGTATGTGTTGATAGCGGTTGGCCAATTATAATTCATCCTTAGACTCTTTTGCAGAAGTTTACAAAGTATAATGCATTAATATGATTAAGTTCAAGCGAGCTTTTGGAGACATACGAATGTGAACACAATGTTGTGCCTCACAGGACCAATATTAAAACATATATAAAAGCATAGACATAAACATATAAACACATTAAATTGCTAAAAAATCTATAAATATGAAACATATAGACATACAACATACAGGAATGAATGATGATGCATTTATATAGATATAGATATTACATGACCTGTTGAAAGAACTGATCTGACTTCTGATTACAACACATGCAGAAAGAACTGCAGTTCAGGGCAAACAGTGTATAAATGGAGACTGGCGTTAAAGACATGAGGATGCAAGTCAGTCAGTATTAATATCTAAAATCAAAAGTTTTAAATCTCATGATTTCCATTTTGATTGTTTTGATTTGCCCTAAAATGTCGAGACCCTAATGTGATATTTCCTAGAGAAATCTCTTCTGAGCACAAACTTTGCTATCTTGGCAGTCACGGTTTTCAGAAATGATTGGGAATAAAAACTTTTTAGAAACTCTAGAGAGCCGCTTGTGAGATTCCTGGCATTTAATTAAAGGGATAGTTCATCTTTTACTTGTCATGTGGATCCAAACCTTTATGACTTTTTTTATTAAGTGAAAAATAAAAGAAGATATTTAAAAAAAAATTCTTAACAGTTTTTGTCCATAAAATGAAAGTCAAAGGGGTTCATCCAAAATGTTGTTTGAACAAGAGGCGTAGCAATAGGACAGGCACATAGTGTAAATAGCATCTAATTGTATTGTATTGCATCTTATATTAAAAGACATTTTTTAAAGTACATTTTTTTTTTGAAAATATAAATGTATGTTAGCTGTGTTTTTGACTACGTTTTGTACATTGCATAATATTTTTTTTTTAGAAGGACCTCGTTGATTCATTTAGTCTTGGGCTGCCTGCACTTACACCTCTGGTTTGGACAGTGTATTTTGTGTTTTGCAGAAGATATAAAGTATACAAGTTTCATCTTTGGGTGAATTGTCCATTTGCTCTCCATGTAATCTTATTAGTATTGGAGAAAGGATTGAGATCTCAGTTGCAGTGGTGGTCAGTAACGAAGTAAAACTACTTCGTTACTGTACTTAAGTAAATTTTTCAAGTATCTGTACTTTACTGGAGTAGTTTTATTTTGAGTAACTTTTACTTTTACTTCACTACATTCCAAAGCATAAGATCGTACTTTTTACTTCACTACATTTCATAAAACATATCGTTACTCCTTATAATACATCACGTGCTCCGAGACGTAGAAGCGGTGTCTGATTCATGAACAAACTGATTATTTTCAATGAACCTGTTAAATCGGTTCCAAATCGCAACAAACGATTCATTGACGAATTGCAATGATCCGATTGCAGCTGTTCTCGAGTCGAAAACTCACTGATTCAAATGATCCGTTTAGAGCGAGTCTTCTTCAGTGAACTGAACTCATGAGTAAAGAACCGGGAGATCTCGTGAACGCACGCGCGCGCAGGCGCACAACAGCTGCTGTGAAAAGTAAGTTACTAATGTCGAATTTTAGGATTCATTTTTGTAACTGAAAATAATTTAGGTCAAAACTGTCAGTTGTTTGTGAGCTAAATCTGCTGTAAAGGGGGATCTATTTAAGCCCACTGAAATGCTTGAATGCAGACAGATCAACATCAGTGTCTCTAACGTTATGTTTTAGGTCAAAAAACTAAACATTAAAATAACAGATTAAATAAAATAATCATGCACGTTCATATTCCCCGCTGCTTTAACGTTAGCAGTTTTATTAAAATGCTACGCATTTAGACCTATGTGACGTCTGTTTTTATATTGTTTATCAACAGTATACATTTTTTATTGTTTAGATCAACTAGCCGAGTAGACAGATATGAATGTTTATTCATAACCATACTGAAAATAAGTAAATATTGTTAGCTGATGCTAGCTGTCTAGCTAACAAGCTTGCTGGTGCTAAGTTGAGGAAATGTTTAGATATAAAGTCCAAATATCTTTATTCAGCCACCTAGATAGATTCCATCTGAGGGAAAAAGAAAGGATGTGATGTTCAGAACATAACTACAGTAATTATCAGAGTGGGAAGTGATGCCATCTGGGGGCATTTGGCCAGGGGTGTTTTTACACTACAGACAAGGTTTGAGAAGAAAAAAATCATTATGAAAATATAATTATATTTTCCTTAAAATGTTCTTCGTAATTTCAGGCCTAATTCTCATGTCAAATATAACTGACGTTCTGCAAGTTCTAAACAAGTTCTAAAACACTTTTTTCTTACTGGTGAAGATTAGATGGTGAAATCTGTTTTCTCTCAGGTACATGGCAGTGTAAGCTTCACAGTGAACGTTACTACATCACTCTCATCAACGTAGTCCATATCAACAAAATATATATCTTGACTCTATATAGTGGTTATTTTGGGAAAAACCCAGGTATTTTGGGCAGTAGGATTATAAAAATATGTGCTAATATAAAATTAAATAAAGTAGTCTATATAAAATTGCAAAATAAATCTGTCTATCAGTACTTTTTTACTTAAGTACATAAAAAATTGAGTACTTTTGTACTTTCACTCGAGTAAAATTGAAAAAGCAGTACTTTTACTTTTACTGGAGTAATATTTTATTATACGTATCTATACTTTTACTCAAGTACTTGATCTGTGTACTTTGTCCACCACTGCTCAGTTGTGATGGACAGAGGAGAATGAGAGCTCTGCCCTAGTGTTAAAACTACCAAACAAAGATTGTGAAATGAGTTTGATCCCAGTTTAGTCTCATCAAGGTCATTTCAGCTGAAAGTGAACTTCTTCCAGACGGCCTTCGGCGGCACACACCCCGTTTCCTCCCATCGTCTGAAGGCAGCTGGTTATGGTGTTTTCAGTTGGCAAGAGCTTCTCTTGACCTTAAGATGAAAAAAGGGAGTGCTTTTCACTTGTCTGAACGATGTGTGTTCAGTACTTGTGATGAGTGAACTCTATCGTTTCGTTCTCACTGTGAGAGCATGTGCTGGTGTAGAGAACATGTGCAGTTTCTATATTTGACGATATGTGGGTATCTGGATGTGTGTGTGTGTGGTGTGTGCATGTGGGTAGAAGAGTGGGTGTTGGATTTTGCTCTATTCCCACGCTTGTCATTTAAAGAGATGCGCTCTGTGCCAATCTGGGCAGGAGATTTGCTACACTTTAAGCTCTATCATAATGTAAACTGGTGAGTCGAAAGAGGAAAATGTGTGAAAGAAAGCTGGAGAATGTGGGGGCCGTCAGAGAAAGAAGGGATTAAATAAAGGAAAAAGCATGCAAGGCGGAAAGGTGTCATATTTGCGTCTTCTGTACCTCATTTTCACGCGCTGATTTATTTTTCCAAGCTAAACACCAGCACTGACTAATTTACCACTAAAATTGGCATCAAACCTTTACACGGTTAAGCCACATAGATCGTTTCTTATGACAGCCTGTTTCCACCTAAAACAGCTCACAGAGACCGAACGTGAAGTTTAACATAAGAAATAAACTCACATTCTGAGGTATAAAGCTGCAGTTGTGAGATATAAAGTCTCAATTATAAGAAAAAAAGTTGCAGCTGTAAGATATAGTCATGATTGAGAGATATAGTCGGAACTGAGAGATGTAAAGTTGCAATAAGATAAAAAGTTGCATTTATGAGAATTAAAGTTGTAGTTGCAGATATTACGCTGCAAATTAGAGATAGTAAATAACAATTATGAGAAACAAAATTGCACTTGTGAGATATACATTTGTATTTACTAGAAATAAATGTACAGGCTTTCATAGTTCCTGCCTATGCAAGGTGCAAAAGCACACTTTATTGCTTTGATTTACCTTGATGTGGCAATTTTATTAGCATAAAACTCATCCTAAATTTGGCTCATATCTGTTGCGTCAAAGCCAAAAGTGTTGAGTAAGGACAGCTGGATGCATTAAACGCGCGTCCTGCAGTGATTCTTCATGGGATTCGGGAATTGACTTGGTTTGACTTGACAGTTTTGATGCTCTCTGCTAGGCATTATATGCCTGAGGGAGGCAAACAGACCCACGCACTGACATAACACATGGCTCAATTACTGCTGCAGCACAAGTTATCGAGAATTACAAACTCCCTCTAATTTAATCTCAACAGCCATGATAAATGCTAATGAAGAGAGATGGTCATCGCCCTAGAA
Organism: Oxygymnocypris stewartii; assembly: GCA_003573665.1. NCBI lineage: Eukaryota > Metazoa > Chordata > Actinopteri > Cypriniformes > Cyprinidae > Oxygymnocypris > Oxygymnocypris stewartii. The sequence continues at coordinate 45,310 of QVTF01024112.1, forward strand.
ACGAATGCTTACATTTGATCGGAGGTGCCCCAGTCAGCACTCACACACACACACGCGCACACGCGCACACACACACACACGCACACACACGCACTACATGCACACCAGTGGTGGGCAAAGTACACAGATCAAGTACTTGAGTAAAAGTACAGATACGTATAATAAAATATTACTCCAGTAAAAGTAAAAGTAATGCTTTTTCAATTTTACTCGAGTGAAAGTACAAAAGTACTCAATTTTTTATGTACTTAAGTAAAAAAGTACTGATAGACAGATTTATTTTGCAATTTTATATAGACTACTTTATTTAATTTTATATTAGCACATATTTTTATAATCCTACTGCCCAAAATACCTGGGTTGTTCCCAAAATAACCACTATATAGAGTCAAGATAAAGATATACATTTTGTTGACATGGACTACGTTGATGAGAGTGATGTAGTGATGTTCACTGTGAAGCTTACACTGCCATGTACCTGAGAGAAAACAGATTTCACCATCTAATCTTCACCAGTAAGAACAAAGTGTTTTAGAACTTGTTGTTTTGCAGAACGTCACTTATATATGACATGAGAATTAGGCCTGAAATTAGGAAGAACATTTTAAGGAAAATCTAATTATATTTTCATAATTATAATTTTTTTCTTCTCAAACTTTGTCTATGGTGTAAAAACACCCCTGGCCCAATGCCCCCAGAGGGCATCACTTCCCACTCTGATAATTACTGTAGTTACTATGTTCTGAACATCACGTCCTTTCTTTTTCCCTCAGATGGAATCTATCTAGGTGGCTGAATAAAGATATTTGGACTTTATATCTAAAAATGTCCTCAACTTAGCACCAGCAAGCGTGTTAGCTAGACAGTTAGCATCAGCTAACAATATTTACTTATTTTCAGTATGGTTATGAATAAACATTCATATCTGTCTACTCGGCTAGTTGATCTTTAAACAATATAAAAATGTATACTGTTGATAAACAATATAAAAACACATTGGTCTAGATGCATAGCATTTTAATAAAACTGCTAACGTTACAGCAGCGGGGAATATGAACGTGCATGAGTTATTTTATTTAATCGGTGTTATTTTAATGTTTTGTTTTTTGACCTAAAACATAACGTTAGAGACACTGACTGGTCTGTCTGCATTCAAGCATTTCAGTGGGCTTAAATAGATCACCCTTACAGCAGATTTAGTTCACAAACAACTGACAGTTTTGACCTAAATATTATTTTCAGTTACAATAATTAATCTTAAAATCCGACATTAGTAACTTACTTTTCACAGCATCAGTAGCGCGCTCTCACAAGATCTCGCGGTTCTTTACTTGTGAGTTCAGTTCACCGAAGAAGACTCGCTCTAAACGGTTCATTTGAATCAGTGAGTTTTCGACTCTAGAACAGCTGCAATCGGATCATTGCAGTTCGTCAATGAATCGTTTGTTGCGATTTGCGAACCGATTGAACAGGTTCATTGAAAATAATCAGTTTGTTCATGAATCATACAACGCTTCTGCGTCTCGGAGCACGTGATGTATTATAAGGAGTAACGATATGTTTTATGAAATGTAGTGAAGTAAAAAGTACGATCTTATGCTTTGGAATGTAGTGAAGTAAAAGTAAAAGTTACTCAAAATAAAACTACTCCAGTAAAGTACAGATACCTGAAAAATGTACTTAAGTACAGTAACGAAGTTGTTTTACTTCGTTACTGACCACCACTGATGCACACACACTGACACTCACACTCACGCACAGACACACACACACACACACACCACACACACACACACACTGACACTCACACTCACGCACAGACACACACACACACACACGCGCACACACACGCACACACACCAGCCACACACATGCACACACACTTGACACTCACACTCACACTTACGCACAGACACACACATACGCGCGCACAGACACACACACACACACTCACACTCACACTCACACTCACACACCACACATACGCACACGCGCGCGCACACACACACACACACTACAGTGAATATATTTCACACCCTCAGCTCTGACACACCTCATCATTTCCTCGTCAACTTTCGTAGAACTTGTATCCTCTGTTTGGTTACTAACATGTGCCTTCAATGGTTTGTGGCCACCAGAGGTGGTAATTAACCCCGTGACTCCTCCTCCAGTCCTCCCGGTCTTGTTTTTCACACTAACTTGACTGCCTCGCTGCCCACCTTGTCACCCTTTCTGGCTTTGCATTTCATTTGCTTGTTTTGGGGTTTTACCTAGAGTCTTTTCTCCTCTGTCTCTCAGCGTACGTCTGTCTGTATTTTGTCTGTGTGTCGTCTGTCTGTATTTTGTCTGTGTGTCGTCTGTCTGTATTT
>QVTF01024113.1:0-47704 GCA_003573665.1 Oxygymnocypris stewartii
CTTTCTTTCTTTCTTTCTTTTTTCTTTCTTTCTTTCTTTCTCTTCTTTCTTTCTTTCTTTCTTTCTTTCTTTCTTCTGTATAAAAAGAACAGTATATAGTCCTGACATACAGAGGATCAACTCTAATACATTGATATAGCATCAAAGGAACCAACATAAAAAAAGAAAGAAGAAAATAAATAAATAAACTATTCAGGGGATAACGTACAATAAATTTACAAAAGAAAGGATTACAAAATTCTATGTATCCTTTTTGCTCTTTTACTTCTTAAACCCTTTAAGACCTCAGTGTAATGCTTAAGTTCAGTTTCTAAATAATGCAATGTTAGGTTTGTTATTAGTCCATTTTTGTTTGTTTGGTATTTCCCATGTATTTCCCATGCATGATTGTTAAATTAATCACCAAATATGGCTCCAAACTCTTATTTTATACAACAAAAATATATATTTACCAGAGAGTTTAATATTAGATATTCATTATCAGTCCAAAACATATGGGTACATACACATTCATTAAATAAGTGTTTTATGTAGTTTCTCCATGTCTCTTATAGATGAAATATGAAAGTTATTAAGTTTATTATCTATAATTCTCACACCATTAATACTTAACTGATTAGTATATAAGGGGACAGACAGAAGATATATTGCCAGACAAAAGTTGAATAAGGCCACTAGGAATGTCAACTTTTTACCTGTTACAGGGATCTTATAATAATTAATAAATTCACAGTAATTAAAGAGATGTCCATTATTTTTGAATAACTGTCTCACCGAGATTATACCATTACTGTATTCGTTTCTGTAAAAGGACTGGCTAATAGAGTGTTGTGTGGATGAGGTATTTTTGTTGGTCAAAACCCAGAACGAAGTAGCATTTTAGCACTTCCGGTTTCATTGTCCTGATTTTTTTATTTAATACCTAAAATAATGTCTGTGGTTCACACAAACTCAAGATATATTCACATTTTATTCTATGACATAAAATACAAGAGTAATACTATCCCTAGTGTTTTTTTAATTTGCTTGCAGGGACAAGTACTAAATTGAACTAAAGAGATTGTCTGACTATTTTTATATGTCTTTACAGGAATAGTTTACCCCCCAATATTTTTTTTTGTTGTTGAAAATATACTTACCATCAGGCCATCCAAGATGTAGATGAGTTTGTTTCTTCATCAGAACAGATTTGGAGAAATGTACATCACTTGCTCACCAATTAATTATCTGCAGTGAATGGGTGCCGTCAGAATGAGAGTTCAAACAGCTGATAAAAACATCACAATAATCCACAAGTAATCCACACAACTCCAGTCCATCAGTTAACATCGTGTGAAATGAAAAACGGTGTGTTTGTAATAAACAATACCATCATTAATATGCATTTAAAGGGTTAGTTCCCCCAAAAATGAAAACTAGGCTGTGTTTTACTCACCCTAGAGCCATCCTACGTGTATATGACTTTCTTCTTTCAGACGACTCATTACGGAGCTATATAAACAAATATCCTGCTATTCCAAGCATTATCATTGCAGTGGGTGGCTGTTTCTGTTAAACAGTCCAAAAGACATCAAATAAAGTGTGCGCATCCATAATAAAACGTGCCTCACACGGCTCTGGGGGGTGAATAAATGCCTTCTGTAACGAATCCATGCGTTTTTGTAAGAAAAAATTCCGTATTTCAAACGGCACCCATTCACTGCAGAAGATCCATTGGTGAGCAAATGATGTTATAATCAATTTCTCAAAATATGTTCCAATGAGGAAAATAATTCATCTAAATCTTGGTTGCCCTAAAAGAGTACATTTCCAGTGATTTTAATTTATTTTAATAGCCCACATGTTTTATATAGCAAAAACTTGATTGAGATGCAGTTACCAATATATAAACTATAGGTCCTTTTGTCAGCATCATTCGAATTGCTAAGACATGCAACACAGCCCACACTTATTTTGTTGCACTGTGAAATGTAAATATGAAAAGGTGCCAATAATGGCTCACTGGATGTGTAATGCGGATTCATAATGGCAAAAATATAACCAACAATGCTAATGTTAAGTTTAATGTTCTTACACATTTGTATGTGACCGAGACTGTCTATGTCCAGGGCTAGCTTTAGACCTGAAGCTCTGCTGTGAAATTCCTGACTGCAGTGAGAGGGCATCTGGGGCAGGGTGCTGAAAGAATGTGAAATATATAGTTTTAGAGTAGAAGAAAGACTGAGGGAAAGAGTGGATCCATAACAGAAGGGAAAAAATGCTTGTTTTGAATTGTTTTAGGAGTCAAGAAATATCTGCCAGTCAAAAACAAACACATGCATTCTTTCACATCCATTTTTAAACCTTACATCAAATATTTTTAGGAAACTAACATCTCCACTTACACTGTGGACATACCTTTTTCACTGATTTGCAAGGGGATTTTTAATGTAAGTGCTGGTTTCCTTGTGTCCTGGTAAAACTGTTTACTGTGTTCATCATTAACATGATAACGACTGCCATTAATTAAATACATATTCCAGTGACATACATATTTAATAAATAATTAAAATAATTGTAAAATTGTTACAGACAGTACAGATTTTATTCAACAGACATAAACAATATTATAATTTTACAATAAACACCACATGGTCCTTTTTTCTCAATCGTTGGGTGGATTTCTAAATACGAAATCACAGATTATCATTATCATTACAACCATCACAATCTTATGATTTTGGTTAATAATTCATTTAACTGCAACAAAACAATATCTCCAAAATTAGAGCTCATATTGTCACAATGGGTTACACACAGGGGAGCCAGGAACACAGGAACGAGGAGAGACGAGGAACTTCTTCAAACACTTTATTACAAACACGGAACAGAGATCGCGGGAGACATGAACACACAGGTAATGACGTTCAGACTCGACAAAGACACTGGGAACACTGAGGACTTATAAAGGGAAGGAAACGAGATAATTACAGACACAGGGCTGGGGACTAATCAACTAAGGACACAGGGCTGGGAACTGATAATTAATGGCACGAGAGGAGGGGAAACACAAGACACAGAGAACACAGACCTGACACATTCTAAATGCAGATTAAAGTAAGCATCATAATATCATAAAGGCTTGGGCAGAGATTTGAAAAGATGGCACAACATGAGCTGTCTCATTAATACTAATGCAGGTTTTTATTGCAGGACGTTATTTTTAGATTCTTGCTGAACAATAACTAAACAAATATTTGAAACAAAAAAGAGACAATATAATAAGTAAACATTCTTTTCTACAGTTCATTTCAAATGTGAAACTTTTATAATGCAAATTTCTAGTGGCCTACAGGTTCATTACCTCACTTACTACAATACAATACACAAACAAATTAAGCTCGGATGAGCTTTATTTGTCACATACACAATTATACAGAGTATAATGAGCAGTGAAATGTGTTCTCTGCATTTAACCCATCCAAGTGTACACACTTGGAGCAGTGGGCAGCCGACCTGTGCAGCGCCCGGGGAGCAGTCGTGGACTTCCTGCTGGAGCCGGGATTCGAACCCACAACCTTGGGTTACCTCGGGTTTCAAGTCCAACGCTCTATCCATTAGGCCAACGACTGCCTACTTACTAAGGGTTTTATTTTCAGACTCAAAGGAATGACAAAGGACCTAAAAAGAATTCTACCCATTGTGCCCCTTTAAATCCACATAGATTTTTACAACCTGAATTCTGGAAATGTTGGTTTGTTTTTTAAATTTGAATAAAATTAAAACTAAAAGACTTTAAAATCACATGATGAGCCAATGTTTTATTCACAATAGAACATAGATAACAACTTTAAACTTAGAAATGCTACAATTTTATCTATAAAATTAGCTAATTTAAAATTTGATGCCTGCTACAGGTCTCAAAATAGTTGGGACGGGGGCATGTTTACCATGGCGCAGCATCTCCTCTTCTTTTCAAAACAGTTTCAAGACGTTTGGGCATCGAGGTTACGAGTTTCTGGAGTTTTGGGGTTGGAAATTGGTCCCATTCTTCCTTGATATAGGTTTACAGCTGCTGAAGAGTTCGTGGTCGTTTTTGACATATTTTTTGTTTAATGATGCGCAAAATGTTAATTATAGGTGAAAGATCTGGACTGCAGGCAGGCCAGTTCAGCACCCGGACTCTTCTACTAAGAAGCCATGCTGTTATAATAGCTGCAGTATGTGGTTTTGCATTGTCCTGCTGAAATACACAAGACCTTCCCTGAATTAGACGTCGTCTGGTGGGGAGCATATGTTGCTCTAAAACCTTTATATACCTTTCAGCATTCATAGTGCCTTCCAAAACATGCAAGCTGCCCATACCGTTTGCACTTATGCACCCCGATACCATCAGAGATGCTGGCTTTTGAACAGAACGCTGATAACATGCTGGAAGGTCTCGCTCCTCTTTAGCCCGGAGGATACGGTGTCCGTGATTTCCAACAAGAATGTCAAATTTGGACTCGTCTGACCATAGAACACTTTTCCACTTTGAAACGTCCATTTTAAATGAGCCTTGGCCTACAGGACACAACAGCGCTTCTGGTCTGTGTTCATATGTGGCTTCGTTTTTGCATGGCATCTGCAGATGGCACGGCGGATTGTGTTTACCGACAGTGGTTTCTGTAAGTATTCTTGGGCCCATTTAGTAATTAGTCAATGACAGAATAATGCCGCTGAGTGATGCAGTGTCTTCTGAGAGCCCAAAGACCACGGGCATCCAACAAAGGTCTTTTGGTTTGTCCCTTATGCACAGAGATTTCTCCTGTTTCTCTGAATATTTTGATGATGTTATGCACTGTAGATGATGAGATTTGCAAAGCCTTTGCAATTTGACTTTGAGGAACATTGTTTTTAAAGTTTTCCACAATGTTTTGACACACTCTTTCACACAATGGAGAGCCTCTGCCCATCTTTACTTCTGAGAGACTCAGAATGACATCCCTTTTATAGCAATTCATGTTACAGACCTGATGTCAATTAACTTAATTAGTTGGTAGATGTTTTCCCAGCTGAATATTTTCTAATGTCTTTCTTTTTCAGCCCTTTGTTGCCCCGTGTCAACTTTTTGAGACCTGTAGCAGGCATCACATTTGAAATGAGCGCATTTAGTTGATAAAAGTGTAACATTTCTCTGTTTAAACATTTATGTTCTCTATGTTCTATTGTGAATAAAATATTGCCTCATGTGATTTGAAAGTATTTTAGTTTTCATTTTATTCACATTTCTAAAAATATTCCAAACTCCCAACATTTCCGGAATTCGTTATGCACAAACCTTTCAACTAAGGAAAGTATCAGGAGAAGAGCATACTGTCTTTTGATGTCCAGTAAAATCCTGTGTGATAAAACATTTTTCTCTAAATGCACAATATGCATGACAGACAAATATACGTATTTGCTTGACATCTCAGATACAGACATTCATAATAACAATACTAAAAACTTATTTTTTTTCAAGAATATGAGTGGTGCTTGCACTATTAGAGACTCTACAATGTAATAATGCTACAATGTTAGTTTGCTGGTTGTTTACCATGGTGTTTTCTAAATATTTTCAAAATGTTGCTATATAGGGTGTTTAGGGTGGTTGCTAGGACGTTGCTAAATGGTTGCTTATTGGCCATAGTCAAAATTGCACTCCTCCATGAGGCCTCTAGAAATCATTCTTTCTTGAATGTGAATCCATGGGATTTTTGTTTCCTTGATTGTTTAATTGTCTGGCAGGTGAAAACCAGTATTTGTGGCATAATGTACCATAACACGTAATTTAGATTTATTTCTAATTTTCTTAAAAAAATAATAAAATAAAAGCAAAATCGAATGTTATAGTGAGTCACTTACAGTGTAACTGATTGAGGCCAGTTTTTGGAAGATTTAAGTTGCTAAATTAATTTAGCTACTTTATTTTATTAATACATTAATTATTCTGTTAAAATGTATTATTTGAGCGGTAAATTTGCTTACAAATTTTTATCGTAATTTGTTTTAGGATCTTAGTGTATGGTTGTGAAACTGAACTTTGAAAGTTGTGAAACTAAATATGATTTTACACACACACACACACTTATCATTTATGCATTTAGCAGACGCTTTTATCCAAAGCGACTTACAATTGCATTCTGGTTATACATTTTTTAATCAGTATGTGTGTTCCCTGGGAATCAAACCCACAACCTTTTGCACTGCTGACGCAATGCTCTACCACTGAGCCACACAGGAACACCTGGTTTCCTGGTTTCCTGGTTTAATCCTGGTTTAATTTTACACACACACAAAGGTTAGTAAGTGATTTTTCACACTAAAATATTAATGTTAACATTGTTTACATCATGTGGCTATACACAACGAGTTTCAACATTTACATTTGCAAGTAACCTTTTTTTTAAGAAAATGAGAGGTGAGTTGAAATTCATACCTGTGGTATGAACAATATGCTGTTGACTGAGCGTAACTTGTATTTCATTCTAGACTATTTAGTACTAATACACCACTAATATTCAGACAGGAGACCATCAAAGCATTGTTTCCAGTTCTTTCCAAGACATCGATCCTGAATGTTCATCATCTGCTACAAAATATGGCTCAAAATCATGCTCACTTTCCTCTGCATTTGTGCTGATCTGCTTGCATGGAAACCTTTTCCCATCATTCTGCCTCAGAACCAGCTCATGCTGCTGCACTGTAAAAAACACAGTCTCTGTGTCATGAGGGGCATACCCAGGTAAGTTTCCTGAATTGTGGAGACGTGATTGTCCTTTGGCCCCCATGGTACCCAGAGGCAGGCCTTTAGTGCCGCTGACACTGAGACACACACTCTGTGTTGTGGTGTGTGACATCATGCCTCCATAGTAGCCACTGCCACATCCTGCGCTGCTGTTGACACGAGCTTTCTGCTTCAGGTCTATTGCAAGACTGCGCCTCAGCCAAGCCTTCTTAACCTCTGCCTGCACCTGTTCATAGAAAAAAGGAAAGAGACAAAGAAAAAGGGCTAAGATACTGGCACACACACAAATCTTATTGTGATGTATGTGGTTTTTTCTATGTTAAAATAGATTCACTTGTTCCAGCTTAAAGAAATAAGTTGTGTCCCAAATGAAAACCATTTATACTATACTATCTAGTGTATGAAGGCTATTTTGTCATGTGGCATTGGAGTGTCATTGCCCTTACCCCTCTGGTATATTACCATTACAGCAACAAAATAAAACACTCTCTGGCCAAAATATATTTTAAATATATGCTAAAAGCTCAATTAAATATATTTTTGAAATTGAAAAATATTTAGTTTTAACCTTCATATAATACAATATATTTCAAAATGTACTTTAGGGGCAAGAAAATAAATTTTCAGTCTTACAGTAGCCTAAAAGCTTACTAGAGAAGACTGTTCTGAGTATGTGAAGTGCACTTTTTATTGACATTTTCAGTGCGAACACGCTACTCTTTATGCTACCAAAGTGCATAGTGCATAAGTACATCAACTGAGATACATCAGTCCACCTAAATTTTAAGTAAAAATTTAAAAGGCTTCTGGTGTCGTCAGCTTCCAGGTATTTTCATCTATACAAAACAGCTCGTTATGCTGCTTGATATTGGAAACTGGTATTTATTTTATTATTTTAATGTAGTACTGTGTTATTGCAATTATAGACACACTGGTTTGTAGCTCAAATATTTGACTGTTTACAGCACTTTTTATTTGCCTTGTTAATTTACCTAATATTGACTAATGAATCAGAAGTCTTGCCCACTCACAGAAAATGGCATCTTTCATGTTGCAAAATATTATATGGTGGATAATCAAGCCAAAAATGAAAATCCTGGATTCCATTTTGTCGGTACAAATTGTGTAAAAGAATTTCAGAATGAAATGTTTGAGTAAAAAATGTTTAAGTGAACTATGCCTTTAAATATGTAGAGACAAATTAAACAAATAAATGCCATTTGTGTTTGATTCCCCACAAAACTGTAACTGTCAATAAAACATTGCTCTGTTTATATTTGAGCTCCCCAACCAGCCCAAAACAGCATCATTAACTAAAGGCATTATTCTTATAATTAGCCCATACATTCTGTCATAAATTACACTCTGCACCTTTAAAGGATTAGTTCACTTCCAGAATAAATATCCTATACTTTTTAACCATAAATGCTCGTCTTGCACTAGCTCTGCGATGCGCATCCGTGACTTCATGCATTACCTAATCATGTTGGAAAGGTTGTTTTACCTAAAGGGCGTTTGACTTTCTTTGCATGGTCACATTGTACAACACTGGGTCGGTACTTCTGCCTAATTCAATATAATATAATAATTGTTTTTTTTTTGGAAATGAGTGCTTCACTAGATAGGATCCTTATTCCTCACCTGAGAGCATGTAGACTAGAGCCTTTTGAAACCCTGGGATGTTTTCCTCAAAATAAACTAATTTATTTTCGACTGAAGAAAGAAAGACATGAACATCTTGGATGACATTGGAGTGAGTAAATTATTAGGAAACTTTTATTCTGTGAGTGAACAAATCATTTAAACCTGCATTTTTCAAAGAAAGCTTATTGAACTGTTCAAGTTCACACCATCAAGTCACACTGGGTAAATACAGTAAATGTACACATGAATAAATCTAAAGAGTGAAACACTCACCTCCCCATTGCAGAAGCAGTAAATAAATGCCACAAAGAAACCCTGTGGAAATGAAATATCCCAATTAACTCATAACCAGAAAAAGCATGCAATTTTTCAGGGCAACAACCAAGTATGATGCTTCATGTTCCCTAACCAAATTAAAGCAACATTGACAAGTCATTTGCATGTTTAAAAGTAGTATCTTAAATTTTATTTTAAGGACCTGAGTTAACATGAGCTAAAAAATTTATTTTAAGGACCTGAGTTAACATGAGCTATAGTAAAAAATAAAAATAAAATTATTGACAAATGTAAACAAATATGAATAAAAAGTACAAATACGATGTCTGAGGCTGAGACTACTGTGAACATAACTGTTTCAAAGACTATTCCATTTTTAGCAACTGAATCCCAAAGTAATTCCTTCCTATCTATTACTTGCAGATTATATACATATTTTAAAATGTCCTTGGGGAAAACTTGCCAGGTCAAAGAAGACCCCTGACCCCAGATGAGTGGATCTGATTAGTTTTTTTTAAACTAGACTATACCTGTGAAGAGTTGAAGAGCATCTCATAATGCATCTGAATCTGCCACAGCAGACCTGTGACCTCAGTGTATGGAAGAGCTATGAACAGCATGTAATGAACTCCAAACAGTGGCATCAACACCAGGGTTGACTTCAGCAGTTTCCTGTACAACAAACAGCAAACAAATCACTTCAAATCTCATGTGTATTTACATGCATAAACACGCAGGTGTGTGTGTGGTCATTCATAACCTGTACTGCTGTCTAGGGTCTAGTTTTCCAGTGTTTGTTTCCCACAACTTAGAGGCCAGAACCCTGATGATATTGAGGAAGAGAAAGAAGTTTACCTAAATAAAACACAAAAATAAGTGACTTTTTAGTAGGGATTTTCTGATACGAAGCATTTAATGTTCATAAAATATGGATAAAATATTTTCCATTTTATAAGGTATATATTTTTGTCATATTGAATTGAAATATTTGAATTATTATTAGTATTAATTAGAGAAAAATATATATTTTCTTACAACAATGGCTGCCAGGATAGGTACTTGATAGATCCATTTGAGATTGCCGGCACTTATATCCCAGCATCTAGAGATGAAGAAATCCAGCCTTCAATGCTGTAGAAAGCACTCTCAATCATCTATTATCTTTATTTTACTGTGTTCCAATGTGAAATGAATATTCAATTATGTAAAACTTTTTTTTTACACTGGGACACTTATTACAGGTCAGTGTAAAACACAAAATTCAAGAGTTTTTCTTGAATATTTTCCTCACACATCCTCTATAAAAGGTCCAGAGCAAATTACCTACTTTTTCAATAAACTAAATGGTTCTTTGAGAAATCGAATCCCTTCCAAATGCAGATGTCTGTGACTGAGGATATTTTATCGCAGCACTCCTCCGTGTGTGTTCTTTGACTATACTGATCTAACATTAGCACATTAATCTTGCTGCACCTGGACAGCATCCAACAAAAATGTAATATAATACAATTCTGGGAAACATTTACAATAATATTGAATTTATTAACTTTAGTTAATGCATTACTAACATGAACTAACAATTCATAATTTATTTATACAGCATTTATTAACTTTTGTTAATGTTAGTTAATACAAATTATATTAATGTTATTAGTTATTAGTTCACAGCGCATTAACTAATAATAAAATATACAACTTTTGTAAAACTTTTGTGTATGTTAACTGACATAGTTAACTGATTTTAACAAATAAAACCTCATTGTAAATTGTTACCAAAAATCTTACTTTAGAAAAGCCTTATTTGTGCTAATATGGTGGAAATTACTAGAAATCCAGGCTTTAGTCTTATCTAAACAATGTAGGCCCTACTAAGAAACAAAATAATGAAGAACCACTTTGAATGAGTATAATATAAAGCTGCGCATCATCAGCATGTCAATTATATGAAATTTTGTGTTTACAAAAAAAAGTAAATTGCAAAAACGAATTGAAACAAATACAGTTAACATTAATTTGGTCCAAGAATATAACCCTGCAGCACACAAATACATGAATAAAAACATGAACTACTTAAACAACTTCTTGAATGCACCATAAATATCTTGACTTCACAGGTTCAGCCAGAGACTATTTTTAGAAAGGCCAACATATGAGGTCTTGCCAGGAATTTGCTAAAAACTATGTGACAGAACTAAACTTTTGGGAAAAAAGTTTTGTGGTTTGATGCGACCTATTTGGCCTAAAAGTGCAAGCCAAACAATGCTCAACACCCAGAAAATAATATATTTATTTTCCAAACTGCATGTCCTATGGAGGGATATTAGGGCCAATCCCAGAGTCTTGGGCCAAAGGCAGGGAACTCAGGAGATCATATTCCAAGGTTCCATTGAGAGCTTTAACAGAAACCTTTGTATGTAGGCACTGCATGCATGTGTGTCACCTGTTTGTGTGTGTGAACCTACTGTGTGTCTGCCAGAGACACCCGGGAACTGACCCATATGGATACAAACACTGCAGGTATTCCTGTAAAAGAGGAAGCAAGAGAGACTGATGTTAAAGCAGAATACTATCTACATTTTGCACCCTCAATGCCATAATGTATTGCTCTACAAAATGTTACTATCAAATGCTATATTCAAATCAAAAGTGACAACTCACCCCAGCCTATGATTGTTAAAGCCCACAGACAGTTTTTATCAGACAGGAAGGCCATGAAGATCAGACTATGCAAATACAGACCCTCCACCAGGATCCAATAATGATTGGTTGCCAAGAGATACAGGAAGAGGGTCACAGCAACCTTGCAGCCCACCTGTCAGCACACAGAACAATAAAACCAATGTTGGGTTCTGCAGACACTTTGTGTTATTTATGTACAGTATTTATGTATTCATGTGCAAATGTGTTTTTGTAAGTACCATGTAGGGTTTTTGACCAATGGCCCCATCTTCTAGTTTGCCTTCATCCGTGACAGCATAAAGAACGGCATCTTTCACAAATATACTGATTGCTCGGCAAATGAATGAGGTGAAGAGGTGGATGTGGATGTAGTTACGGGTGCAATGGAGACGTCTATAGGAAAAAAGAAACATAGAAAGTAGAATAATCAAACTGACTTTGAAGTAGTTGTGAAAAATTATAATTGCTAAATAATTGAACTTAGTGTTTTGGACCCTTAAAATATGACTTAAGTACATCTTTATATGTAATTTTCAATTACTTGATTCTTATTATCAATTACTAGTGTGAACTGAATGCAAAGTTTTGGTTCTGTATGGGTAAATTACAACTATTCTCTGCTTCCTCGGTGAGCAGAGGATCTGCTTAATGTCTGTATAGATCATAGCAAAGATATATCATAAGTCTGTATCGGAACACATGAATATCATATTCAATGCTACTCTTACATTAAAAACTTGATATTTATATTGCACTCTAAAAAAATGGTGCAATAAAGCATTAAAATTGGTTATTTGGCTCATAATCACAGGGGGACCACTTTTGGTGCTGTATAGCACCAAATCTTGATGCTTCAGTGGTTCTTCATCGGTTCTTTGGGTGATTAAGGTGCTATATAGCACCACTGCCGTACAAATAACCTTTTAAGCCCCTTTAAAGGTTCTTTATGAGCCAAATAACCACTGTTGGTGCTGTTTAGTACCACTTTTGTTGAAGAAATACAATGCAATAGGGCAACTCTTATGGTTCTATTTAGCACCATTTGACAAAGGTGCTGTATAGCACCTTTAAAGATATGGTGCTATATAGCACCAAAAGTGGTTCCTCTATGATTACGAGCCAAGAGCTACTTTTAGTGCTATATAGCACATTTAAAAAAGTGGTTCCCCTATAATTACGAGCCAAGAAACACTTTTAGTGCTATATAGCACCATTTTGTTAGCGTGGTCTAAATGTTAATTTTGCACTTACTTAAAATAGCAAAGAATAAAGACAGCCACCAGTAATGCCGCCAGTGATATGGAGTATCCAATAGTGTACATGAGATAAAGTCGCTCAAAGACCTCCTAAATAAACACAGCAAAATAGTACACATATTATTGAGCGTATGTACATGTGACTGTAAATTCCTGTGCACTTTAGTCCATGCTCTTATTTTATTCCTTTTGGACAAGTTTTTTTTTTTATGTTAGTGTGTTGCTATGCTGATGTTTCTGTGTGGTTGCTATAGGTGGTTGGTGACTGAACCATGTAAAAAGAGTACAAGTCAAACTATCTATGATATTCTGGTCTAAAGAAATGGTTCAGGTCCTTCTTTCAATTTAATTTATTGAAGTTTGAATATTGAATTTATAACCATTTTGTTTCAATTTTGTCTTGAAGCCATCTTCCGGGGGATGTAAATTACTTGACTCTGTCAAAGAGTTACATTCTTAAATGTATATAGTATGGATATGAGCAATATATAGTTTAACATGAGCAGCAGCAATGTAATGCATGCCATAAATTGGATAATAGCTGCCTATGAGTTATGAAAAATACACACCTCCTGATCGCTGTGGTTTGTGTGCAGGTAGGTGGTGCATTCTGTGTAGTTTGCCCATGTCCGGTTTACAGTGGACACCTGCTCCCAGTTACCTGATGCATCACAGTGGCGATATGCGTATCCTAAAATGCACATAAAACCGTAATGCTTATACTTCAGTATATAGTGTGGCTGCATACAATTAAAGATGTGACATAATTCACATAAAGTGCTTGATATGTTTAAGGATGTTTGTATGCCTGTGGTGGCAGCAGCTCCACAGCATCGCAAGCGGTAACCATGTTAAACGAGCCCCCTGTGTAGGGCATAAATATGGCTAGAAACAGCCCTGGGCATCCCGAGATCAAATCCAGGCTTGTGGACCTTTCCCGATCTCACCCCACCTCTCTTTCCGGCTTTACTTCCTGTCATTACACTGTCCTATCTAAATAAAGGCAAAAGGCATGGTCTTATAAAAGATGCATGAGAGTGTGGTCTGTTTATGCATTGCCTGCCAATGAGCAAAAATGCAAGAGTTACGTTAAGGCACCGCTGGTGCGTTTTGAGGTACTGGAACGCAGTTTCGATCATTTAACCTTGTTGGTCCTCTTCCTCTGTCTCGGGGGTACGCTCACCTGCTCACACTGGTGGATCGGACTACTAGGTGGCCAGAAGTTGTGCCCTTTTTCTCAACATCAAGTGGGGACATTGCCTGTGCTTTTACTGGCACCTGGATTTCCAGATTTGGCATCCCGTTAGACATCTCTTCAGACTGCAGTTTGCAGTTTGCAGTTCACGTCTGCACTTTGGGCGGCAGTTGTGCATAATCTGGGCATTAAGCTTCATCACACAACATCTTATCATCCACAAGTGAACGGCTTGTGTAAACATTTTCAACGCTCCATGAAGTCTGCACTGAGGGCTGCCCTGAAGGATGACAACAGGTATGACTGGCTCCCTTTGGTTTTGCTGGGACTTCGGATGGCCCCTAAGGAGAATTTACTGGCTTGTTAAGCTGAGCTTGTTTATGGGCAGACACTTTAGGGTGCATGGAAACTTTGTTCCTGGTATGAACACTCCGTGGTCTGCATCAGAACACAATCCCACTCTGCGAAGCCATGACTCCACTTTCGTTCCTGTGACCACCTCTCAGCATGAACTTAACAAAGCTTGGGTTCCCAATGATCGGTCTTCTGAAATATTTGTGTTCATTCGACATGATGCACACAGAGGGCTATTGAAACCACCATGGTCCATTCAAGGTTCTGGAGTCCTCAGATTCGTAATTAATGTAGTTCAGAATGTGTCTCAACTGAACACCTTAGGGTTGATCTAGATATACTTAAGAAAAGTAAAATTAAATATTCTAAGCATACTTGGCTTGTAGTTGTGTTTACTCTTTTGATATACCAACTTTTTACATATTTTTCAAAAACTGATAGCTTAGAGGTACAGTAGTATTCCAGCATGATTTATATACTATTTGATAAACTTATTTTAAAAAAATTATAAAAACAAGTCAGCTTTGCAGTGAATAGTAACTCATAATACATAAATTATTATCAAAAAATCCACTGAAGGAAAAGAGCTAGGTTCAAGTCAACTTAAATGAATTGATTATGGCAAGTGTAAAAAATAATACTTACATAAGAACCTGGTATACTTAAAGTGCAAATATATTATATAAACTCTCAACCATAAGTAAAATATTGTCACATTCTCTTTTGGTTTCTCTTCCTGTGTTTAGTTTAGATTCTGTCTTTGTCGTTCACTTGGTTTCTTTTGCTAGTTTGTTTCTATGGTTACTGACTGATTTTGCTCACCTGTTCCTTGTTGAGTTTCTCATTATCTTGTGAATTTATACCCTCTGTTTCTTTAATTCAGTCCAATATTGTATGTCAAAATCTTGTGTTTACTTTGCCTGTAATTGCTCTCTGTGTTTATCCTAGTTGCATTTGGGTTTTTTGTGTCAGCAAAGGATAAAGCTGCATTTAGATTCACATATATTCTACTTGCCGTGCTCGCAATGTGACAGAATACCAGACCTGGAAAGGAGATGGATCTAGCAGCCGGGATGATCACTCCCTTGAAGACCATACCACATATTTTTTTATACACAAACATGCCCATAAATAACTCTACCTTGTCAGTTTGTTTATTTCATTTTATTGCACTGGGTTTCATGAACAGTTAAAAACCAATATCCTTTTTCCTTTTGATGGTACGCGAGGGAAATGTATTGATTTTTTTCTTTCACCATGGATGAAGTGGAGCAGGGCTTTGATTACAACTCACCTGCCACAGACCTAGAGAAAACACTCACCACTGACATTTTGCCAGTGGAGTTGATCGTCATGGAGCTAGATGCGGAGGACATGTTTGTCTCAGACCCTGAACCTGTTGCCATATCTGTCTCAGAGATAAAACCTGCAGCCATGTCTGGCCCAGAGAGAGCACTAATCCAGTTTGACATCCTGAAATGGACATCCTACCTGTGTCCTCATCCTTGGAAGCTCTTCCTTCTCTTCTGGTCCTGTCTGGAATCTTTCCTCCCCTTCCAGTGTCCAAGCTCCTTCATCTCCGCTGGTTTCATCCAGCCTTCAAGCTCCTGCATCGCAACCATGGAGGCCATACCATGTTTCCTTGTCTTGACCATGGAGGTCATCCAAAACCTAGTCATCCTCACTGGTCCTGCCCAGCTGCTTTGCTCCTCCCCTTCTACTGCCTACATCCCGCGTCATGGCTCTGGTGTCACCCTGGGTTTTCATCTCCTTGTTTCCGCCTGGGTCTCTAACTCTCCCAGTTTCGCCTCGCTCAATTGATCGCCTTGTTAACTTCGATCCACAGCCAGATCTCCACCCTGGCTCCTCCATCCATCAGCTCCAATGTGAGTTCTTCTTCCACCGGCTCCTCCAGTGTGTCCTCCTCCTCAGGTCCCTCCATGAAATTCACCCGGGTGTCCTGGCACTCTCTCCCACTCTTTTGGTGTAGTTTTTGCTTACACTGTCAGGTGGCGCTTAGCGGGTGCCTAGTGAGGGTAAATATCATGTTTTGTTCACTTAAAACTCTGTTTCTATTAAATAAAATGTGGGCCCATTTATTTCCAAGTACTGAAATTATGTTACTAGTATAAAGTATACTGTTAGTACATAGATTATTTTTTTGTATACTTATTGCATGAAGTATGTTTTACCGAAGTTTACTTAATAAAATACATTTGAAAAATACTTTTTTTTTTTTTTTTTGCAAGGGTTAATTTTTCAGTTTTCTTTTTTTCAACTTTTCTTTAAAAAAACATTTTACACTCCCAGCTTAAAATACAGGGTAATGTAAGTAAGGCTTTCATAGGTAAATTTTCTTGAAACTGGAGAAATTACATCAGGTTAATTTCATTTTGTTCAGGTGGTTTAGCAGACCTTTGTGGTTGAAGTCATAGATGTACTCAGGACAGAGAACTGCAACCGTCTGATCGGGCTTTCCTATGGGCCAGCAAATTATCCCATCCCATTCAGGAACACAGTGATCTTCTGACAAAATACACAAATACATATTTTGTTTACCAAAAGTATAACATGAAATGCATTTATATTTAACTAAACATGCATTCAAAGTATTCTCCTACAAAATGTTTGAAGGTGACAAGTCAAATCAACATATACTGTAGTTACCCAAAAGTAAATACAGTATATTTTTGATATAACCCAACAGCAGTGGATCTGCGTTCATCACACAATTAGGTAATTCTCTATATATATAAGGAACCTGAGCTCAAATCAATATTTCTTATCTTAAAATCAATGGTCATATAAACAGGGCCACAGCCATAATCATAGGTCTCGCTGTCTTCAGGAAATTGGATCTGTGGGGGTAGGAAGATACCATCTTTTGATTGCTTCAGTATAGTTGTCCACTTGTCGCAACAACTATTGTTAGCTTTATATTATGCCAAATTGCACATTTAATTTAATTAGAGATGGTAGATAGGGTAGATATCAGAATATATGAGTCATATTTCTTTCTCCTCTTAATTGAAAATAATAACTTTGATTGGCTTTACAAGTAATTGCATGCTTCTCCTCATCAGGCCCTATAATTTGAGAGGATATACTTGGGGTTAGGGTTGTTTCTGACATTGTACAACAGTCATTTACTCACACAATAATTACATGCACATTTCTCACTGAAGCAATCTTACAATGAATTGCACAAATCAAGCAGAAATACACTATAATACCTCTGACACCATCTAACTGTGCACGGATGCTTCTCTCACACCTCGCCCGTGCATCAATCAGAAGAAATATCTGTTCATCTCTGGTGATGACATCATCAGAATCAATCTGTAAGAACAGCAACATAGAAAGAGAGAACATTACTCCCCTTTCACATTTTTCACTTTACACAATTCTAGTCACCACACCATGATGAATACCAACAGCACAGTATCATCAAAATCAATATATCTGGATTCTGAAAGATAGTGGTCATTTTTTTTCTTAATGTTATTGTGCATTTTTTACATGGTAGATACAAATATATTTATAAATGCATGTGCAGTAATTTACATTTTATTTTATTAAAAAATAATAATAATTTGGGGGGGACTTTAATTTAAGTCCCATGGTGTGGTTTTCTTTTTGTTATCCCAAAAATAAGTGCATTTAACTGTACTGAATGTGCAACTGTAGTGTTCTAAATATATTTCAAATGTTTTAAATAAACGTTAATTGCAGATAATATAGTATTAATTCAATAAATGACATACTTTATACATGATCCACTTATAATAAATGATCCACTTTAGTCCAATTTGTAATATGGTTAAATTAAAAGTTTTTCTTCAAAGTACATTGTAAATCATTTTTAAAAACATTTTTAATAACAATCTGTCATGCTTTCATGGCGTACACTTATAACTAACATAAGTATAAAATACTTGATTAGTATTACATTTAGAGTTAACATATTTTAAATATTTAAAGTTAAAGTTTTTAAAGTTATGTTAGTCAGTGGATTCAACAGTACTCAAGGGATATGAATGTACCATAAAAACTGCAATACTTTTTTTAAAAGCCATTTATGTTTATATGTTGTTTTTAATGTCCCTGCATTCTTTCTAGACTTTCAAACTTAAACTATTAAAATACATAATACAAATAATTTTCATGCATTTCAATGCATGATCTCAACAAAGAGTGTAAAAATATACATAAACATGTTGGGGGAAAAAAAATTGTTTTACCATTTTATCTACACATGTGAGGTTACAAAGACTTACAACAACCTCCCTAAGTTTCCATGCATATGGTTAATGGTTTTCCACAATCTCAGCTGAAATCATTGACATATCATCCATCTATCACTATCTGGCGCAACTTCTTTAAGGCTGATGTGCTGTCTCTCAGTGTTGTGAAATTTTTGCACAGTCCTGTGGTATGTGACAAGCTCTCTTCAGCCTTCAGGATGAGAGAGCATATCCAACCATACAGACCCCACACCCATGGCCATCCCTCACCACGGTCCCATATTATGAGTCCTCACGAGTAAAGAAACACAGAAGCATTTGTGCCCTGAATACATTCACAACCACCAAACAAAACCTCAAGCTCACACACTGACCATGAGAACAAAGAAGAAAAAGAAGGAAAGAAAGAAAGAAAGAAAGAAAGAAAGAAAGAAAGAAAGAAAGAAAGAAAGAAAGAAAGAAAGAAAGAAAGAAAGAAAGGGCTGCTAAAAATGCTTACTAAGTCGCCATGAAATCAAAATGACCCTGTTTGTTTTCTTACTGAAAAAGAAATCCACGTCCAATTCTTCATGATATTTTGGTCTCTATATGACTTGTTTATATATAGTTAATGCTTTGCACCAAATTGTCCGGTCACTTAGAAAAACAATAAAATATCATCCTTCAACAAGCCACATGATTTCAGGAATTCTTCACAGCACGGTTGTAGTACTCAGAATTGGGAAAAGGTTACACGTCAAAAATGTATAATTTGAGTTTGTTCAGATCTTAATCAGATCCCTTAATTTGAGCAATTGTAACAGTAATTCTTGCATTTAATTAAACTGAATATATTAATAATAGTGGTAAAATACGACATTGTGAATGTATTTCTAAAATCGTATTTGTTTGTTTTGTTTTGTAATAGCATAAAAAAAACAAATAAAAAATGCAATTCTATAATGCTTTAAAATGTCATACGCAGATAACATAATAATCACAGCATCATCATTACAGTTCACAGTCCTTAATGGATTAAAACTAAAACTGCAAAAAGTAAATTAACCATCTGTCTCATTTGATTTGTGTTTTTGTTTACCCCAGGAAGACAGGAAATTAATGAACCACACTCTCACACAATCTAATGCCATTGATTCGTATTAATTGGTTTGTGTGACTGCCCAGTGTTAAAACAAGTGTATATATGTCATCTGATAGATATAAGTGAATCTTTATTTCATTACACAGTTAATTCATGTTTGAAGAGGGTTATTCTATTTCACTAGTCAAGGGGTAAACTTTCGAACTTGCCAGATAATCTAAAAACATCTTACTAACTCTGAAAGTCATTTCACTTGGATGTTCAAACACCGGTCTTCTCCAGTGAAGGTGCAATTAGTGGCAGGGCAATGCGCTTGATCAATAGTGCTCCTCGGGGTCATGTTAATACTTTTTCTAAATTGTCTGTTTATCGAACATTCATCTCTTTCCGACAGACTTGTTTTCTGCTTCATTGAACATGTACATGCATTGGCCAGTAATTTTTTCTGAGGTTGACAGGACAAACAAAGAGACACTTTCATTTCCTCAATAGACAGACATATGCACAACCATTAAAAAAAATTATAATACATTTCTTTGCACCCAAGCTAAGATTTCAGATAATTTTATTTATTTTTTATTGAGCCTCCACATTTGTAGTTTGCTGATTCCATTTTAAGTAAAAGATTCTGTCTACATATAATACCTAACAAAAATGTGAAAAAAAACGTCATGAAAGAGTGAAAGGTGTAAAGGGTAATTTTCCCTATGCCCGAGTGGTTTCTTGGATGGGGAATCTCTCTCTCTCACACACACACACACACACACACACACACACACACACACACACTGTCAGCTGTCTTCTGGTGAACAAAAAATAAATGTATGTGGCTGATGAGACATCGATCCAAATAGGCAATTGGGAAAACTGTTTAACTGAAGATGATCATCTGTGTTCAACTAGTAGTCAATAACGCTGAATTCTAAATCGGATTCAAAGCTGGATTTAAAGTAAAAAAATATTTAAAATGTAGTCACATTAGAGAAGATTAAAAGCATTAGATATAGCCATCCCACTTTATATTAATTGGCCTTAACTACTATGTATTTACATTTAAATGAATCATTTGGTACAATGCACTTATTGTGTGCATGCGTGTTTTACATTGTACTTATATTTTTTTAAATACCTGCATGTAATTACATCAGGTAATTCATTTCTATAATTACATTTGTAATTACACTGTTGACCCATCCCTTATACCTTAAGCCACCCTTAACCTATACCACCAAACCTGTCCCTAACCTTACCCATATCCCACCACAACAGCAGCAAAAGTGTTTTGCAATACAATATGAACACAATAAGTACATTGTACTTATTTTTTGATGTAAGAATATAGTAATTAAGGTCACTTAATATAAAGTGGGATCAAGATATCTCTAAAAGACCATGCACAGTCATTCATAACATTTGTTGATTAAGTTATGTATATTTTTTGTATTCATTTATGTTGATCTGATACTTATGTAAGTGTTTGCAGATGCACAGTGTGGAATAATATGGTCTCATTCTTTATCACAACGAATTTGATTAGTTTCACATAAGTTGATATACTTTTTAGGCAATTCTATGAATCAAAATTGTTATAGAGACCAGCAAAATTAGGAAGGAACCATTAAACTATAATCTATAAAGATAAAACTATATCTTATATATATATAAATATATGTATAAACAGACAGACAACTGTATTAGAATATAAGTGCAAACAGTGTGTGTCAGAGTGTTTTACCCACTATAAACAATCAAACCAACAAAAGTAATATTATGTAAGTGCTGTGACAAGTCCACGGTAGTCTAATGCAGTAAACATAACAAGTTTTTGCCCTTATAATATATAAAAAGAAAACAAGTAGATAAAATAGAAACCAGAATAAACAACAAATAGATTAGAAAAACAATAGAGAAAATATAGTGTTAAAGGGTAACTTTTTTATAAATAAATTAAAACAAGCAAATAGAATAGAAAATGTAGGCTAAAGAGACTACTAGTGTTAGAATATCATTTAAAATAAATAAAAAGAAAAATAGACTGAATAGAAATAGATATGGTTACTGCCGAATGTATTGACAAACATTAATAGCAAACCTAAAAAAAAAATTAATGTCATCTCTATTGATACTTGCCCATTTTTTATGATGAAGTTGCAATTTTGTACAATTAAAGTATATTGACTCATCAAAAAGTGTACTTCTTTAAAGCAGGACAAAACAAAATGATAAAACATTAAATTAAATGATAAAACAATGATTTAAAATGTTATTTGAAGTAAAACTTTTGTAAATATTTGACATGACAAAATGTTCTTTTTAAAAGTGCACGTTAGTGTAGTCTCTTTAACATAAGTGACCTTTTGTTTAAGTAATATATTATCTGCAGTAATATAAAGTAATTCACACAGTTAAGCACATTCTTTTTCACAAAGTTAAGTCTAGACAAAGGTGTGCAAACTGGCCCCACAGTAGATGTATTCGTGTTAACGCAGGGAAGTAAGCAAATGCAGTAGTGAAATACTCACCAGAGCTCTGGCTTTCATCAGCACACAGCACAACACAAGAGCCACGGAGACCTCCACTGACACCATGCTTGACCCAAGACCTTTGACTTTTTCCAGAATTTCAGCTCACCAGAGAGCTCCTGTTTCTCTTCAGGACATGGTGGTCTAATTGAGGTGCAGAGAAGTGACGTTTGGAGCCATTACTGCTGTGTTGTGTTAAAGCTGTTGTTATTCTGATGTCGTTGCATCCACCAGCTATTCATCTGTTGGAGTGTGATCAATAGATTGTTTTAGCTGCGGATATGGACTACCTGGATACCCTTACATTTGAAAACATAGACATATTTCAAAAGAGTAAAATCCAATTCTTAGTAAAATGTTTAAAGTGAAACTTTAAAGTTGAAATTTGACAATTTTATATTATTTACCCATCACAGATGATATGCTTCCATTTCTCAGATTCTTGGTCTCTTATCCTTGATTGAAGATGAAACTTGTTGATCCATTTGGAGACCTGTTAAGGAGAGACGCATATTTCATTGTAGAGACATGATCTCCTGTGTGTATGTGTGTTGTGAGAGTGCTCAGTGAGGTTAATAGTGTGGTGGTCATCATTGGCCCTTGGCTCTTGGGCTCCACCACTGTTTATTGTGTGGGATGGGCATGAAAAATGTTAACCCTTCATTGCCATGAGAAGACAAAGCCCTAACTCTACTTCTTTCCAGAGTTGCTATTTTCTAAGTCTATTGATGCACACGCATTACAAATTCAGTTCGATTTCATGAATGTCTATGTATTTGGTATATGCTGCAGTGTAATAAGTATAGGAAAAATAGTGTGACACATAAAACCAGATATATAATATGCCATATATGTATACATTTATACGCCTTTTTTATACATTTAAATGCATTTAAGCTTAGTATTTTTGTATTTTCAAAATAGTATTTCAAATACATGTATTTGAAATCCCTGCAGGAAATCAGCAGTCTAATAATAAGGAGGTTGATTGGCAAAGTACCTTTTGTATTTTGAAATGACAAAAATACTTAGATTAAATGTATTTAAATGCAAAAAGGTATTTAAAAACAAAATAGTATTTTGTATTTCAAATACATGTATTTGAAATACTGCCCATCCCTGAATACATATAATAATATTTGAATAATTTTTTGTATTTCCTATTTTTCTTTCATCTGAAATAAAAAGAAAACAAATATGTGATTTGTTTTTGTTTAAGTTAACTATAACCCTGGGACATTATAATATAAGTTGCATATTTTTTTATCAACACGTGAATTTGTTTAACACATAATAAGTCAGCCTCAAATTAAATACATACGGTAATAAATGAAATACATGTATGTAGTCCAAAATATATATGTATATAAAAAAATACATTTAAAACATTAGAACGATCGCGCCTGAGGACTTTTATTTTGCCATGGTTTGTTCAGCGGTAGTGACGCATATAATGTTGCTGCCTCTTGGGCTCGTGTGTGATTAATTAGCTCTGGATCACAGAATAACTATGGTATAAATAGCCTTTTTTGTTGTTCATTTTCGCAAGTAACAATAACGGAATGTACTACATCATGGTTGTGAAACTGTTTTGGAAAAAATCCGAGTAAACGTGCATGTTAGAAACGTGTTACGTTAAGTCAAAGACATTATGACATTTTAAAATTTGACCAAAGTCATTTGCTTTGGTCACTTACATAGCTACGCATCTGTTTAGTGAGGGAAGAACAATGTTAGGAGACATGATTCTGAGGGCTTTCAGACTGACAGTGAGAGTGTCTGCAGCGGTCCAGAGCCGCTGTCAGTGTCCAGCCCTCCATTCATGCAGAGCACTGCACTCCAGCCCTGCGCTCTGGGCAGGACACAACAAATGGTCCAAAGTAAAGGACATTAAAATACCCAAAGATGCGGCTCGAGCCCGGATGATTGCCAAGTTCACCATGATGATCAGGATTGTAGTAAAAGGTGAATGCGTAACATTTGACTGAAATAATTGATGATAATAAATGATTTGATCTAATCTGGTAACGTTACTAACCATCAAGTATGTGTGTGCCATGGTAAAAAAAAAACACGTATCATGAAAAAGAACAAAGTATGTACCATGTTAAACATCTGATACCCTGTGACCATGTGCTTATGTTTCAGAGGGAGGACCCAATCCAGAATTTAATGTTGCTTTAGCACAACTTCTAGAGCAGTGTCGGAACAAGAATCTACCCAAAGCCACCATAGAAGGAGCTTTAAAAGGAGCCGTAAGACAGATTTCACAGTGCTAAACAGCCTATCTACTGCTAAAGAAACTGTAATTTTCACACATTTAAAAATTAATTTACTGTACTTATACACACACACACACACACACACACACACACACACACAAACACAAACCGGGGTTGGAAACTGAAACGCTGGCAAATACAGTACAGGTTTTACGCTTGTAAATGATGGCCAATATTCACTGATTTCACATTCCATCAGTAAGAGCAGATTGAAATATATTAATATTTAATAAAGATATAGAAAGTATGCCAATAATATTTCTAAAATAAGTAAATTAGCCTAATTTGTTTAAATGAACGGTTGCATAAACGAGTACACTCTTGATTCAATTCAACAAATATTATATTTCTTGTACTTTGTATGTCCTCTCAAGTGGTTCCATTCTGTTGTCAGCATTTTGTCTGAGAATGATTCAGTGGGCTCTTGTAACACTTTTTTAATTGTCAAGAATTTACCAGTTGATAAAAATTGCCTTCCAGCTTGCACCAGAATTTTTTTATTTAGCTTTATTTTGTAACAGGAAGGTTTACTCATTTTTTAACACAATGTTTTATCTTATTAAATTATCAACATTAAAATATAATTTTTCTGAATAATTTCAACATACTCCTAGTTAGTATTTTTAGTATTCGTATTAATCATTAGTATTTTCACAGTGACAAAAAATTGCTTTTGCTGTAGTGTGTCAGTAGGAAATATCGGTTTACATTTCCAAACATTCATTTTGACATTAATTTTAATAATCCAGTATGATTTTTGTTTACACAAGGAGTCTGACTACAGCCAGTGCTCCACACAGAGATCTAATCTCACCATCATCATCATCAGTCTGACTGGAATGACATGAAGAAACAACAAACTGAGACAGACTAAATCCAGAAGAATTGTAGCAATGTCAAAACTTGTGCAAAACTTGCTGGAAAATTAAGCACAACTGTGCCTAGGGCAAAAGCTGCTTTAAGTGCAAAGTATGGTCACACCAAATGTCAATTAATATAAAATAATTGATAAATAATATCTAAGACATTATTTTTTTTAAAGCATCATCACTTTATAGCATTTTTACACTTTTCACAGTACTGCCACTTTGCAGGTATGGTGAAGGTATGTTTTATTTATTTTTTCCACGTTTTATATTGTGGCCTTGTTTTAAAATACTTAACTTTTTTCATATCAGTCTACACTATAATCCATATACCAGAATGACAGCAACAAAAAACATCAGATTTGTGAATGTTGCAAATTTATTAAAAATACAACTAATTATGTTCTATAAGTATTCATACATGAAATTTAGCTGAGGAGTAAAATATCTCTTGTAGATGTCACTACACTTCGAGTGGAGTTAACCTGTGGCAAATGCAATCGAATTGAAAGGCACACACCTCTCAATAAAAGGTCTAACAGCTGAAAATGTAAATCAGTAAAAACCTAACCAAAAAAAAAACCAGCATATGCTGGTTAGTTATGTTTTGAAGCATGTGAAGGGGGGAGGTCAAAAGAACTGCTTGTAGACCTCAGAGACAGAATTTTGACAAGACAGATCTGGGAAAGTTCAGAAAAAAATTCCGCTGCATTTAAATTTCACAGAAGCATGTAGCCTTCATCCTATATGAAAGAAGTTTGGAACAACCAGGGCTGCATTTAAGTTTAAGTACATCGAAGACCATTGAAACAAATAGAGCTATGATCAACTTAAGCTTACGATGCATTTTGGAAACGCAGCCCAGGACTCTTCCTAGAGCTGGCCAAACTGAGCAATCAATGGAGAAGGTGCTAAGGGGTTAGAGGGGTTACCAAGAAGCTGATGGAATGGAGATGGGAGAAACTTACAGAAGAGACGCTTCAGGGAAGAAGGAAAGCTCAATGCAGCAATACGTATGCAGAGATAGCCTTAATGAACACCTTGTCCAGAGCATTCAGAATCTCGGATTGGGCTGAACAATGGACACTTTAAGAGTGGCTTATGGACTCTGTGAATGTCCTTGATAGCCTGGGCTTGAACCCAATCGGAAATTTTTGAAGAAAGCTGAAAAAGTCTGTCGGCCCTCTTCCAACCTGACAGAGCTTGAGAGGTGAAGAGGTGAGGAGAAGAATGTCAAATAATTGCCAATCGCAGATATGCAAACTTGCAAAGCTTGTCGCATCATACCCAAACCGTCTTGAGGCTGTAAAGGTGCTTCAACTTAGTACTGAGTTAAGGGTATTAATACTTATTCCAGTTTTTTCTTTTTAATAAATTTACAAAGTTGTCACATCAGTTTTTTTTTTCTTTGTAATGATGGTATATGGAGTGTAGATTGTGGAAAAAAGTATTTTAAAGTACTTTAAAATAAGGCAGCAACATAACTAAATTAGAAAAAAAATGAAGGGAAATAAAACTTTCAAAAGTTTGGGATCAGTAAGATGTTTAGGTTTCTTATACTCATCAAGGTTGCATTTATTTGAGCAAAAATACAAACACATCAAAAATCTGAATATATTATTACAATTTAAAATAATAATTTTCTATTTTAATATACTTAATTGTATTCATTTTCTGTGATGCAAAGCTGAATTTTCAGCAGCCATTTCCAGTCTTAATTGTCACACAATCCTTTAGAAATCATTATAATATGCTAATTTATTATTAATGTTGAAAACGGTTGCATTGCTTATTTTTTTTGGAACGTGAGTTTTCTCAGGATTCATTGAAGTAAAAAAGAACCGTACTTATTTCTATTAAAATAGAAATTAATTGTAAAAAATTCTGCTGTCAAACCCTTAATCACGATTAATCATATCCAAAATAAAAGTTTTTCTTTACATAATATATGTATTGTGTATATTTATTATGTATATATAAATACACATACGTGCATGAATATATTTCAGAAAATTAAAATTTGTATGTATTAAATATATTTATTTATAATATAAATTATATAAATATAAGCATGTAAATATTTTCCAAATGTATACTGTATGTGTATGTATTTATATATACATAATAAACATACACCGTACACGCACACACATATATTATTCAAACTAAAATATTTATTTTGGATGCGATTCGTTTGACAGCACTAGTAAAAATATGCTCTACCCTTCAGTTTGGGGTCAGTCTTTTTTTTTTTTGAAAGAAATTAATACTTTTATTCAGCAAGGATGTCTAATAGTAAACACATTAGTTTATAGTTTAAGTAACAGTAAAGACGTATATTGTTAGAAAATATATGTATTTTCAATAAATGCTATTAAAAAAAACAAAAATCATTCAGGAATCCTGAAAAACATCCTCCAAAAAATAGTAAGCAGCATAACTTTTTCTGACTTTGATAATAAATAAACGTGTTGGTAATGAATCAGAATGATTTCTGAGGGATCATGTGACGCTGAAGTCTCATTATTTACTCACCTTGCATACATCATGTTTTTTTCCCAAATACCAATAGTTCGCAGTGTTCATCATGTCTGTCAGCTTCATAAATGACACAAAGACTATAAATGTAAAGTAAATGCAGTCCATACAAATTGTATCTCAGTGGAGGGGAAGGATATCAGTGAATTATGACTGACATATCAGTCTTTTCAATACATACACACTCATATTATATGACTTCAGGAGACATATTACTTTTTTTTTATTCCTTAAATATTTTCATGTCATTTAACAGCTTGAAAGGTGTAGTCACTATAAACTGTCACTGAAAAAAAATCTTGGAAAATGCTCCTCTATACTCTTAATTATATATTGATGAGATATCAGTTTTAATAATAACACTCTATGTATAATAGAAGTCCAAGCCAGGAGTACAGTATTTGTATGAGGCCATGGGACCGGGCGGGTGCACGCTACTCATTGAGGTTTTGACTGACAACAACACGCGGTCCCATCAAGAAATCAAACATATCTTGATGAAATATAGGTTAGTACTGATTTGTGCTAGATCAAAATCAAGATGTAGTAATACTATTTAGGCACAACTTGGTGCACCCCTTTTCATTGTTTGTCCACAGTGGGGCGCTGTGTGAAGGAGCACGCAGGAACTTCGACAGGAAAGGTGTTGTGGCAACATCCAGAGATGGGATCTCCTCTGACAAAGCTCTAGAGCTGGCCATTGAGGCAGGAGCTGAAGATGTGCAGGAGATAGAGGATGAGGAGGAGCGACCCATATTACAGGTCTGAGAACTCTTTTTACTAAGACATTTTTTAGTGAACTTTTTTTTTTAATCGCAAAATTCAAAATATAAGCATGTTTATGCCTTTCAGTTTTTCTTTTTTAGATGAGTTTGAATTGACTTTGCAAACATGTTCTGAAAGCATGTAACTTAAATTGAAGAGGATTTTGCTCAAATGTATTAATTCACACAAAAGAGGAATTTCACATTTTGTAGATTTGTGAGAAAAAATATTGTCAATGAATTTGACTAATTATTATTCATATTTATTCCATGAAAGGTAGAATACTACATGTAATTCCTGGTAAAATAAAGGATGAATAATAAATCAAATAAAAATCTGATCAGGCAAAAAAAACTAGTTTCCGAATTCATTCACTCGTTTTCATTCACTCCTTAAAGTGAACTGAAGTAGTGAACTAATGTTGGGAATAGTGAGTGATGGTATAAGGGGGGATTTTGGATACAGCCAGTAGGAAATGCTAAAGCATGCACAACACTTACGTACCATGGGACGCATGCTCCATTATGATATAAAAGAGAGGAAAAATATTTATGGTAACGTGGCAAATAGGTAGGCTTAACAGTGAAGAAGGTGGGTTGCATTGTCAGTTTTAAAGGGGTCATATGACCCCTTTAAAGATCATTATTTTGTGTATTTGGTGTAACAGAATATGTTGACATGCTTTAATATTCAAAAACACATTATTTTTCAAATACTGTACATTATTGTAGGTCCTCTATTCGCCGCCTCTCTCAAACGCTTAATTTTTTACAAAGTCCCTCCTTCCAACAAGCACAGTCTGCTCTGATTGGCCAACTGACCCAGAGCATTGTGATTGGCCGAACACCAAGCACGAGTCAGAAATATATAACGCCCCTTTCCATAATCACCAGCTTTAGCTTTCAAAATTAAAGTAAAGACAGTTAATAATGTCCTTAGTTTTACCATCAGTTCAAGCCCGAGAGGGGAACAGAGTCGCGTGACAGATATAGTGATGATGCTCAAATGTGTTTGCAAACAAGCCACAGTTGTGATATGATCGTGTCTCCCTCTCTCACATGAGCTCACACACACACACACACACACAAAACGCTGCATTGTGACCCTCTCTCTCTCTCTCTCTCTCTCTCTCACACACAAGCACACACACACACACACACAAAATGTGCAAAACTCCGCATTTGAACAGTTAATAGCAAATTAACTAATAACAAAACATGCAGTCACTGATTCAGAAGTGCCAGATTGTCATAGTAAAGTCAGAATTACCTCTTCTCCTAGGTTCACGAAACTGTCGTCCATAAAATACATTGCTGTTCTGTTGTAAGTCATCTTAATGATTCTTAAATGCATCATCTTTCAGAAGGCCAAATAAAGTGTTTTTGTTTTCGTCTAGAGACACAGCTTCTCGCTGACATGGCTGCATCAACAATACTGGTTACTGAAACCACGCCTTACGCAAATATTTCCACATCGTGATGTAGACATGTGGGGGTGTGTTTGAATGAGCCATTTTAGGGGGTGTGGCAGAGTCTTAACTTTGATAAAGAATATCTCTTTGGTTTTTAGAATTTAGTCTTTGCAACTTCAGGGATCTTATCTATGCACAATCAGCTTGTAACACTCCAAAGAGAAAGGAAAACTTGAATGAACCATTTAACGTGCATCAGTTGGTCCGGTAGCAGCGAGAGATCTTTGGGCAGGTGAAAAGCATGTGGTTAATGTGTACAGTTGTGGCTCCCACTGGTAAAAAATGGGGTTGTGGCTAGAAGGGATCCAGCTAAAACCGGACGCTAACAATAAATTACAATTTCTACCTATTAGAATGTGTTTTATTAACGTCTATAAACCTACCCCTTACAATAATGCAAAAACAGTAATTATTGTTGTACAGTGTGACAAAAAATTACGCTGTATATTGATGTGCACATTAGCTGTATCCCTTCTAGCTTTAACCAAAAAAATGGCTGGTTATATATGAAGAGCTCTTTTCCAAAACGCTATAAATCCATTTTAATAGTTTTAGAGAAAAGGACATTTTTTTACCTAGACCCATACATTTTGTTAATATTCAATTTATCCTGTTAAAATGGTCTGTTGGCTCAGTCTGAACATGTTAAACAATGATTGTTAAATTAAACAACAATATTGTCGATTATAAATTCTAAGTTTTATTTTATTTTTTTCAAAACGCTATAAATCCATCCTTTTTTTTATGTTGGTTTATGTCTTTAAAAAAAAAAGAGAACATGCAACATATGACATAAGGGACTCATACTATAAGCCGGTCGCACCAGCCTTGTGTTACTGTAACCCCCCCGGGTCCGCACCATCACACCGAGCGGGTCTCAAACCCGGGTTTCCGGTGTGGGAGGCGAGCGCTCTAACAAGGAACGCCAAAGGCGTCAGTCGCTAGAGCGCCTCTTTTTGAGGTCAGGGGAGTGAGGTTTACACACAGCCCTTACTGGCATACACATCTGTTACATTGACATCCCACAGTGGGTATTAACGCGCCACCTGAGTGACGAACCTTCTTTTTTTGTGATTTTCTTTGTCCAGTCATATGAGGATATATCGCATTTAGCCTAAAAACAGGCTTGGCGCTTATAGCGGTTTGGAAAAGAACTGCATCTTGCAGTACATTTTAAACAAGGAAATATAGCGATTTGGCATGAAACATTGATGGAGCAGTGAATAGGTTCAGTACACAGCAAAATGGCATGACGAACTCATTTTTTTTTAATTTGGCGTTTATCGCATTTTGGAAAAGAGCTCTTCATATTATGTAAGGTGATAGGAGGAGACCCGTGTTGCGTTGCATGCATCTGGGATTGGGAGCTGCCTCCAGATGGCAGGTTTATGGCTGCTACCTCACAAAGATTTTTACCCTTACTGCAAATGGTGCTGTAAAGATCTTGATGCCCTTTCTCCAAAAAAAAAAAAAAACGTACCTTTGCATTCTCAGCACTTACTGGTTTAAAGAACAATTTAAGAGTTTGATAAAAGGGAGTTATTTTACAAAGGTATATGTGTTACACCTGCATATTTTTAAATACCTTGTGTCTAGTGTGTGTGTGTGGGGGGGGGGGGGGGGGGTATGCAAAAGGACGTTAAATCCTGTAAAAAGTTTGAAAGCTGTATTAAGCCATAACCACACTTTTCAAAAAATATCGTATTTGAATATTTGGGCTCATAAAAAAGCAATATTTAAATGATGTTCGCGGAGAAATATGTTATTTTTTTTACTAATCAAGTTCACTATTTTGAACAAGCTTTTGTCTTGGCATTATACAAAATGTTCTACAACAACGTTACGGTATATCTTAAGGCTTTCTTTTAGTTGCAAACATGCATAAACGAATCCAAGTGTAAATGTATAAGTATATATATATATATATATATATATATATAGAACAAAGCATTCAAGCTCAAGCAGATACAAAAAAAAAATACTGAGCCAATTAGCACATTTATGTCTGCAAGATGTCTGTTAAAGATTGCTTAATTTGCTTCATCTGAAAAGCGTCTGCTGTGTACAAACATCTGACAGACGTCTTTAAGATATCAGTTTCACATACTTTCAAAATCATAAACATCTAAAGACATTGTCTATTTGGCATCTGATTGGGAATGTCCTATAGAAGTATTGCAGATGAGCAAATACTCTAAAAATACATCTTGCAGATGTAAATACAGATGTCAAATAGACTTCTTTCAGGGTGAAAGTCCTTTCTGCAACCTGTTTACAGCATGCATTAAGTTCAAAATCAGGAATTTAGCACGTTTTAATGAATTATAATTACTCCTGTGTTGTAATCATCAGCAGTTAGAGGTCTGTGTAGAATTTTACTTGTAGAATCTCTTTGTGTCTAATATTCATTATAAAATATGATCTCAATTGTTAACCCTTCTTTTACTTTCAGTTTATCTGTGACATTGCATCCATGAAGGCTGTGCGGAGTGCTTTAGAAAGTCTGGGGGTACACACGCTTTCATCCGGTCTGGAGTTTGTTTCTCACACCCCGTCTCTCCTGACTCAAACTCAGCTAGAGACCGCGTCCACCCTGCTGGAGGCTCTCAATGACTGTCCTGATGTGGTCCGGGTATGGGATAACATCCATGCACAGACCTAGAGTTCACAATACGTTAATCGACAAAAAGAAGAACACATAGATAGATGGACTAATTAATAATCTACATGCCTTAAGAGCAACTGGAAGAAATGGGCCAGCTTGGCCAAAATGTATTGGACTTCACTTGGATTTTTTGTGTGATAGTAAATAAATAAATAATGATATATCTTTACCGTGGCAATAAAGAAGATATGTTAGTCATAGATGTATCACTTTGATTTGCATTATGCACTGCATGTTGTGATTATAAACACCTTTTTTTAAATGCAGATCTAGATAAAAAGAGATAGAAAGGCAACTTGCAGGAACGGTTTTCCCACATCCTGAAAAAAAAACCATAGCTGCTCGATACAAATATTTATTGAACAGTGAGATTCAGGGTGAGGTATCCATTGTGGCTCAGAGCAAAAGTGACACTTAAAGTTAAAAAGATCAAAATAAAAACTGCAGATAATTGTGGGGGCCCTGTTCTAAGCCCCGTTCACACCAAGGACGATAAAGATATCTATAAATCTAATGATATTAGCGTTCACACCAGCGGACAATATTGTCTGTTTATTCTAAGCACGCGATTCTCGAGATCATGATTGCAGGATGGATTCTGATTGGGTGTCAATGTTTGTATCATTCACCAGCTGGAAAAAATTGTTCTGAATGTGATTCCAACAATATTGTTTCACTGTGCCTTTGCCGTTATAGCTGTGGTGTGGACTTATTATTATTAAATTATAAATTATTTAATAATAATTATATTAATAATATAATAATTATATTAATAATAAATATAATTATTAATAATAATTATTAATTATTATTATTGGCCGGTCTAGTTGTGGATTTACCTTAGCAGACAATGTAGGAATATATCATTTTTAGAATGTATAATTAATATGAATTGGTTTTTTATGAGCTAAACCTAAAAACTCTAATTAGGCTGATGATACACGGGGCAACTTTTTGAGCAATGTTTGGTTAATGTTGCCATCAACGGGCAACTAGGTGAGACACAGGGTCCAAATTCTGATCTAATATACAGTATACAGATAGAAATGTTGTTACCCATTCTTAGTGGGAAGTGCCCAAGAAACATTGCTCAAAAAGTTGCCTCTTGTATCGTCAGCATTAAACCATTGAACGTAGGGGAAAAACCCTCTGAATAATGTTTTTAAAAATTAAAACCTAAAAGTGTCACCAGGCAATTATTTCAAAACGTTACCTAAATAAACTGTATTTTACTGTGCTTATGAAAACTACCTATTAAAGTTACAGAAGTTACTTAGTGATTCTCATGTTTTTCTTTTGTTGTTTGATTAACATTAGCCTAATATAAGAAATGCATACTGACACACATCCAATATTTACTTAACGGTTTATGTTTAAGACGTAACCGACTGCGTTTACTTGGATACTCATCGAGACAGCCTTGTGACATAATATTTTGTGTATTTGCTGGAGAGGATGCGAAAGTGAATGACAGTCTCATGCAAGTGCGTTTAAATTTTTTGATTTTCTGTTTCTATTTGGTGTGCTATTTATAAGCAAATCTGACTTTGGCTTGAATATGAGACACAATGATTAGGTATAGGAGGAGTGTGTGGAAGGTGCGTATCATAAGCACACCAAATAGAAACAGAAATTCGTGCCATTGAAATGCACTTGCATGAGACCATGCTGCTGTGCTGTCTGTGCAGTGCCTCTCAGTGCGTGTGCGATTCATTCAAATGTGTGAGCGCAGATTAGCACAGTGCGTGATTACCACATTGAGATCGATAAATGAGCCAGAATGATAAACATTCTCGAGGAAGCAGCACTGGCCCGATCATTCAGATAGCTGATTATAGTTTTAGGAGGGCTGAGACGACAAATATGTGGGCTGAAGCCCAGCTAAAAAGGGTCTAGAACTGCTCTTGGCTAATTGTCAGTCTCTTACATGTATGCTTCTCGTAGCTGATGTATATAAACCGCCTTTTAATTAACAGAGTAGAATAATTATGGCTGATAGTAAGATATGCAAACTTAAAGAAAACCAAACTGGATGCAAGAACAGCTGTAACTTCTTGCCCAACTGGTTAATGAAAAGGATATAATCAAAGGTAAATTTGGAGTAGGGATAACCTCCAAAGCCTAAGGGCGATACCTTTTTTAAAAGCTCATTATCATCAAATGTTTCTAAAATGTTTACATTTCGAGGCAGATTGCCGACAACAGCCATTTTAGGATAGATGGAAGTTACTTTGGAGTCTTAGTGACTTTGGAGTCCTCTTCACTACTCCTAACGTTTCACAGATTTAGTGCTAAAACGCTTTGTGAAACACTCTTAGAGAAAAAATTTAGGAGTCCTAAATTTAGGACTGACACGCCCACTATTTGTAAGATTTTATCCTAAATCAGCAAGTTATGAGCTACTTTTAGCCTTAAGATGTTTTGTGAATACGGAATCTATCTCTCTATATATTTATAGTGCCTTGCGAAAGTATTCATACCCCTTCATTTTTTTTTCCCCACGTTTTATTTTGCTGCCTTATATTAACTGCTTTAAAAAAAAAACAACAAAGACATTCTACATCAGTCTACACTCCATACACCATATTGACAAAGCAAAAACAGAATTGTCATTACTTTGTAAATTATTTACAAATAAAAAAATAACTGAAATAAGTAAATTGCATTAGTATTCCTACCCTTAACTAAATATTTAGCTGAAGCACCTTTACAGCCTCAAGTCTTTTTTGTATGATGTGACAAGCTTTGCTCATCAGCCTTCTCCTCACCTCACTTTCAGGTTGGATGTGGCAGACGCACATTTTCAGGGTTCTCCAGAAATATTTGATTGGGTTCAAGCTCAGGCTCTGGGTGGGACATTCACAGAGTTGTCTATAAGCCACTCTTGCTGTGTGTTTAGGTTCATTGTCCTGTTAGAAGGTTCTGAATGCTCTGGACTGGGATTTCATTAAGTCTATCTCAATTTTTTTGTGCATTGAGCTTTTCTTCTATTCTGATGAGTCCCTCAGTCCCTGCCGCTAAAGAACAGCCCCATAGCATGAGGCTACTACCAGCACACTTTACTTTTGGTATGGTACTCTGCAGGAGATGAGCAGAGCTGGTTCCCTTCAAACGTTATGCTTAGAATTGAGGTTCATCAGACCAGAGAATCTTATTCTCAGAGTCTGAGGGTCTTCTAGGTGTTTTTTTGTAAATTCCAAGTGTGTTTTTTTTTTCTTCACTGAGGAAAGGATTGAGTTTGGCCACACCGACAAAAAGCCCAGATCATTGGAGTGTTGCAGTGATGTTTGTCCTTCTGTAGATATCTCCTATCTCCACATATGATCATGGAGCTCAACTAGAGTGACAATCAGGTTCTTGGTCACCACACTAACCAAAGCCCTTCTCCGTCAATTGCTCATTTTGGCCAAGAGGCCAGCTCTAAGAAGAATTCTGGTTGTTTCAAACTTCTTCCATTAAGGGTAACAGAGACTACATGCTTCTGTGACCCTACAATGAAGCAGAATGTTTTTATGAACTCCTCACCAGATGTGTGGCTTGACGCAAACCTGTTTCTGAGCTCTACGGACTGTTATTTTGACCCCAGGTCTTGGTTTTTGCTCTGAAATGCATTATCAGCTGTTGGACCTTTTATTGAGACAAGTGTGCCTTTCCAAATCATACCATTCAATTGAATTTGCCACAGGTTACCTTCACTCAAAGTCTAGTAACACCTACAATCAATACGAATGCTCCTGACCTAAATTTCAACTGTTCCAGATAAGGGTATGAGTACTCATGCAATGGAATCATTTAATTTTTTATTTTGAATACATTTGCAAAAATGTTACAAATCTTTTTTTTGCTTTACCATTATAGTGTATGGAGTGTATATTGATGTGGAAAAAATAAATTTAAAGCAGTTTAACATAAGGCAGCATCATAAAACATGAACAAAACAAAGGGGTATGAATACTTCCGCAAAGCATTGTATATTAGTACTTTACGACACAACTGTTTGAAGTTGTGTCATAAAGATTGTATTTACAAATTGAATACACATGAACAGCACAATGTCATAAGTACAAGTGCTGTTCATGTGTATTCAATTTGTAATATGTAAATATGGGGAAATATGGGGAATGCAGCATCTGTATTAATGGCAATTATGTTTAAATTAAATTATGGTCACAGTTATTGTAAGGTTCAATTCTCGCTATTAACAAACCATTAACTTCGACTTTTGCCTCAATAAATTCCTAATTTGCTGCTTATTAAAAGTTAGTGAGGTAGTTGTTAATGTTATGTATTGGGTAGGATTAGTGTGAGGGACCGAGCAGTCAAAGGCAAAAAACGCTGGATTCCCCCCCCCCCCCCCCCCCCAAAAAAAATAAAGTATTCAACACAAACAAAATCACAAATAATATCACTTAGAAACTAAATGAAAATCAAGGAAATAAAGACAGGTCTGGGCCAATACAAACGATCAACTGAACAGAACCAAAAAAGTACTACAAAAACTACCAAAAAGTTACCAAACAACCAGACAAAGAAAAACGTCACCTCTCAAGCGACGCACGGAGGGAACTTTATTACACAAAGGACTAATCCATTACACACACTCATACATACACAGATGATATTACAAACATCACTAACACCATCAACTATTGAACTTAAAATAAAGAAAAGGATCATAAATGACAAATTAATATACACAAATAATTATAGTAAACAAAAATAGGTTAATGAACAAATAATTCTACACCCCCCCCCCCCCCAGCTAGTTTACAGGATGGACTGATCCAGTGGAACAAAATGACGGTAACTGACGCCAGCCGGTCCTTAATGAGCACGGACCACAACCGGAAGATAGCGCAGCGCCCAGACACCGCCCAACCTCTGCTCGTAGGTAACTTAAACTCAACATAAGTTTAAACTCATCAATATCTAGAAAGTGTACACCCAAACGAGTAATCTCTGATTGGAAATTAATACAAATAGTAAATAAAGATCAACCAAATCTGTCTGTTGTTATTATGACATGTAAATAACGTGATCTGTAACCAATGTTAAATCAAACATTAATAAGCAAATCAAATTAACATGTACACCACCAAAAAGACAAAAAGCATAAATATACACCTGTGCGTGTCAGCTATCGGTTTACTGTGTGGCCACTTCATCGGCCATCACACTCTCCCCTCTTCAGGAACCTCGCTGACACAGCAGGAAAAGAAGTCGACAGTAGCATTGGCCTTCCCTGGAACATACCGGACCATAGCCAAAAACCATTGAGTAATTCGGCTATTGGTGTCCTTTGTCCTCTCCAACCACTGTACGGCCTTATGGTCCGTTTCTACAATAAACTTTCCCCAACAAATAATACTTTAGGGAGTCTAGAGGCCACTTCACAGCCAAGCATTCTTTTTCGATTGTAGAGTAATGGACCTCTCTGGGGAAGAGTTTTCGGCTGATGCAGGCCACAAATCGTCATTCACGTGGTGACCCCTGCAACAACACTGCTCCTTTCCCTCGTTCAGAAGCATCTGTTTGCACAATAAATGACCGATTAAAGTCAGGATTAAGGGATCTTGAACCCACCATGTCCGTTAAGGCTGCTGCTCTGCCAGAGACGTTTGGAATGAATCGGTTATAAAAACCTGCCATTCCAAGAAATTACCTTAATTCTTTACGTGTTTGAAGTAGAGGACATTGTTGAAAAGGGTTGGGTATCGTTTTTTTTTTTTTTTACCGATACCGGTGCCAAATCAATACTTTTAAAACGGTACCGGTGCCTAAACGTTGCCTGAACCGATACTTAAGAAAACATTTTTTTTTACCAATTAATAATTGGATCGGCCATTAGCATTAAACACATTGGCCCGCTATCACAGACACATACAGACAGGGCTTAGATTAACCCTAGACTACACCTCTCTTTATCAAAATTTTTTACTTTCTCTTTATCTTTCTTTATCTATAAACTTTCTCTTTATCTTTCTCTCCTTCCCTTGCTAGCTTGTACTTATTTGAAAAATGCCTGAAACTTGGTGTTTGCCTCTTCAAGATTAATCGCTTTATGTATTACCCAATTGTAAGTCGCTTTAAAAGCACCTGCAAAATGACTAAATGTAAAAGTAAACCAGGATTAGATCATAGTTCAATTATGACATTTTAAGTAATTTTTATAAACACGCAATAAAAGTGTCTTTTTATTCGAGCTATGGTCTTATATCTCCCCAGGTGGCCAGCCATGGGCATTGAATGGCTCAAATTGAGGATTACCTCCCGGACACTTTGTGGCACGACAAGCTGTTTTGTGGTCTCAAACTGGCGATAGAGCATTCCGTGTTGGAATAAATACCTTTCGGCAAGGTCAGTGTCCTCCTTATGTGCCATAACTTCTTGTGACTTCTCGAAGTACGGTGCAAGGCTGACCTCCTCTTTCTGGAGCTGGATAATATTGGTGGGCACCTGAAAACTTTGAAACAAGTCACATAAAGGGTTAGCAGGTTGGTTGGAAGCATTATATGCAAATTTATCCCACCTCCTTTCACACCGTGACTTTTGTGACTTCGAAGGTTCCACTTCAATATCAACATCAAAGAAGGGCATGGCACTGAGTGTTGACATTGTTTACTCTGCCTGCTTCATCTTTGCCCTGGTGACTACAACATTACAAAATAGTTCAGGCTGCAGTAAATCCAAAAGTATTGATAAATCATGTCCCACAATCACAGGATAAGACAAAATATTGGCTACCCCGACATCCAGGAGATAAGTCTGTCCCTGTACTTTGGTGTAAAGATCCGGGGTAGGTAACAGTTTCTCATTGCCATGGACACAGTATATCAGTTTTCTGTCAGAAGAATTAATCAAGGCAGGGGAAACAAACTGTCTATGTACCAGAGTCTGGTCACTGCCAGTATCAACCAGAGCACAGAGCTTTTTACCATTCACTTCGACGGAGTTAATTCTTAAAGACAGTCCAGGCTTTACAGGAATGGCATTCGTTCTAGGCACATAACAAACTTGAGAGAGCTTGACAACATTCTTTGGACACACAGGCTTGGTATGGCCCTCTTGGCCACACAAATAATAAATAGGCACTTTCTTAGGGGGTCTAAACGTTATTGATTCATGTTTTCCTCCTATAGGTGCTATACAGAGACTGGTGGTAAACACTGGGTTTGCGAGACTCTTTACCACCCCACCAACTCCATGGCTGATTCCTTCCTCTGGCAGTCACGAATACGTTGGCTAGTGATGCAGCTTCAGCAGCTGTGTCTGGGCCCCGCTCACGAATCCATACCTGGAGCTCAGAAGAGAGCATTGAGATGCTGCTCAAACATGATTATTTCTCCGATTTCCTCAACTGTTTTACCTTTAGGATGAATCCATTTTACATACAGCTCCTTCAATCTGGCATACAAGCTCTTTAGGACTCTCTGATGATGTAACTTCCAGAGACCAGAATCTTTGTCGATAGGTTTCTGGATTAATGCCATACTTTCTCAGAATAGCTGCTTTTACACTATCATAATCAAGATAATCTTCAACGTCCATTTGTACATGTACTGCTCGAGATTTACCGGTCAGCAAGGGAATCAAACGGAAAGCCCAATCAGACTTAGGCCAAACACAAGCAGCAGCAATTCTTTCAAAAGTAATCAAGAAGTGTTCTACATCATCAGAGTCACTTAATTTTTCTAATTTAGCTTCTTTAGTTGAAAACTGACCTTTATAGTCTATTTGACAAAGCTCTCTTTCACTTCCTTTCGACTGTGACAATGGTTGGCTAGAATCATGGTCACCATCCTGCGTTTCTCCAGGACATAAGTTTACAGAAAGTGGATCAGGTATGGGGGTAGTACGAGCTTGAACCTCCATCTGAAGCAAGCAAAACTGATGCTGTAGGGTTTTAACCCGTCGTTCTTGTTCCTTCTGCTCTTGAGCTCTCTTAGCCTCCCAAGCATCCATTTGTGCTATGTGTGCTCAAAACAAATTTGTCAGATCTGCAAGCGTTGGCTCCCGACCTCCAGACTCCTCTGTGATCACTTCCTCACTATCCCCCATTGTCTCCAACTCCTCTTCCTGTGCTTCCATTTGCACTGTCCTTTGTGCCCCTTTCCTTCCAGGCCGACTCATAGCCCACTAAAAATACAGGGAGGACCAAAAAAGGGAGAAAAAGGGGAAACTAGAAACCTGCACCTCTGCTGATCCCACCGCTGCCACCATATGTGAGGGACCGAGCAGTCAAAGGCAAGACACGCAGGATTTAAACAAAAAAATAATAATTATTCAATACAAACAAAGTCACAAATAATATCACTTAGAAACTAAATGAAAATCAAGGAAATAAAGACAGGTCTGGGCCCATAAAAATGGTCAACTGAACAGAACCAAACTTGATCAAAAAGTAAGCAAACAAACAGACAAAGAAAAATGTCACACCTCCGCACGGAGGGAACTTTTATACACAAAGGACTAGTCCATTACACAAACTAATACCTACACAGATGATATTACAAACATTACTAACACCATCAAATAGTTAACTTAAAATAAAGAAAGGGATCATAAACGACAAATTAATATACACAAATAATTATTATAAACAAAAGTAGGTTAATAAACAAATAATCCTACACCCCCCTCAGCTAGTTTACAGGATGGACTGATCCAGTGGAACAAAATGATGGCAACTGACGCCAGCCGGTGTACAGACGAAATGTGCTACCTATCAGATTGTGCTACCAATAATATATTTGCATTGTTTTAAGGGTAAGTTTAGGGTAAGGGTAAGTGTGGACGGGTAGGTTTAGGGCAGGGGTAGGTATGGTAGGTAGCATTTTTCGCTATCGATTTGTGCTACCTATCTTTTTAATGGGAGGTAGCACAATCTGAGCGGGTAGCACAAATCGTCAGAACACCGGTCCTTAATAGTGATGGGAAGTTCGGATCATTTTACAGACTCAGACCTTTGAGTCTCGTTCAGCAAAATGAACAATCTTTTTTCAAGTCATTTCATTTTAGCAAAGCATAATTCAAATGGTACGTGTGACTTCCGTAACACATCTACTACTTATGCAAACATTGATCACACTACAAACAATACAAAACTATAATGCTATAAGAAACAGAAAATATTAATTCATTGTTTACCTGGGTCTTTAGTCTATGATTAGCTCACCTCACCTCTTATCTGACATGTCTTCGGGTTTGAGTCGTTCGTTCATCACGTGACAGCCCCATAAGTTAAACCTATGCAGTATGAGCCGGAAAGAGAATTGATTAGTTCACCTTTTGAGTCTTCGGGTTGGAGTCGTTCATTTATCATGTGACAGCCCCATAAGCCATCACAATTAGTGATATAGAATATTATCATGTAGAATATGTGTTTTATAAGTACTAATAAACAGCCAACATGTTAATAATAGACATGCTAATAAGCAACTAGTTAATAGTGAGAAGAAGTGTTATGGACATTATTATTATTATCATTCGTTATTTTAAGAACTAAAGTAAAAACAAATGCTAATTTTTATTTTTGGAAAAAGTACATCACCATCTTGCCTCTAACTCAAAAATATGAACTGTTCAGTAGGATTTAAACACAACTTAAATTACTCCATCTATTTAGTTATCGGATTTATGTTATAAGTAAAGCCTGGTTTGGGCTGCTTATTTAACAGACCTCATTATCAGACATAACTATGCATATAATAATACATGTGTATATAATAATACAGACTTAGCATCCCATATATAGTCAATGTCATGCTTTAGGTCAGTCAGTTCTCATAAAAGCCTGTTTGACAAATCAAGCCCACTTCCTGTCTTTATTCATTGACCTGGATAATTCATCATGATTCTATGTACAGGCCTCGAGTTCGGTCTATATGTTGTGTGAACATTCATCCACCTGACACTTCCCATTGACATATTACTTTTTTTTCTGGTAAGAGGTTAGTCCTGAGGGCAGAAGCACTTTGTTGATTCAACAG
The DNA here is from genome assembly GCA_003573665.1 of Oxygymnocypris stewartii. NCBI lineage: Eukaryota > Metazoa > Chordata > Actinopteri > Cypriniformes > Cyprinidae > Oxygymnocypris > Oxygymnocypris stewartii. Next base: position 42,576 of record QVTF01024113.1, read on the forward strand.
TCTGAAAACGGCAAATATTGTGCCTTTTGAAACATGTTTGATAGTGATGTAATGATTTGTTTAAGAGTTTTCCTTCACTGCGGCAGCTGTCTGGTTCACACTGACAGGATTTTGTCCACGTGAGGGTTTGTTTGTCAATGTTCTGGGTCGAGTCATAAGAGGACGACCCTATCAGACATTCCCAATGTGTTTGTACAGGAAGGGCATTTGGATTATGTACCATATAAAGCTGGCCTGTAACAGATTGCCCTGGCGGGTATCTCGGTGAGAATGGACAGAATGCAGCACTTACATGGTAAAGAGAGTTTTATTATATAACATACTGTAGTGTGCATTGTCTTCAGTTAAGGTCAAATGTAGAGCAAAAGCAAGGATGGAGACCCCAAAAGTGATGTAAGAGAAGCTCCACACGTCAAGACAATTTGGGATTTTAGGTATGTTTTGAAAACGTATAGCAAGAAATCTGCAGAGCATTGATACATGACCACAAATAGGAAATCTCCAAAAAGTGGACATAAAATTGGTGAATAAAAGTGACAGAAAATGTCATTTTGGCAAAGATCTTCATCACAACATCAGGTGAGCTGATTTAGAACAAGACTGCACAAGGAATTTTAATCACTTCAGGACAGGATATTGTCACAAAATATATATTTTTGCCTGGAGTCACAAACCACAGAAACTGTTGAAGGTTTGTTTGATATTAATTTGTATTGATATTTGATATTAGAGTTGTTGTTTTCTTCTGTGATTTTATACATTTTTCTGGTTGGATGTTGGAAGCTACTTCCTGTTTTGGATACCAGTAATTTGCATTAAAGGATTGGCTGTCATGAGTGGATGATGTGGATGATGTTCTGATAATATTCGATAAAAAGGTACTGTTAAATAACACTATACTGGACAAACTATTTAGGTTACAATGCAGTATAGATTTCTTTGGTAAGAGAGCAGTCTGGTTCTTCATATGAATGAGGAAAGTTATGTATGTGGTCTATAGCTCATTTCATATCTATAGGAAATAAAAATCACTAAGATATATCTGTCTCTCCTAGACAGTAATAAGATTAAAAGAAAAGCAAACAGGTCTCCTGATTATCAGATGTTTTTCTTAGAATAAGACCCCAGTAATCACATGTGTATCCATTACATTTTCAGAAAATTTGAATAATTCATCAAATGTGCTGAGGCTTTAGTATTTTGGCAAAGGACAAAAGTCAGAGATTTCAAGCATGTTTCATTAAATAATTCCAAGATCATATTATCTGAGCCATGCAATCTACATTAATGTTACTTCGTACTGTACAAGTGTATAACAATTGACCCATATGTCTACTGTATTATTACTTCTGGAGAAAAATATGATATGACAAATGAGACAAATATGATACTTAAATGAAACAACTGTGAATTAATTTTGTCTCCCTGTCCTGACCTAATAAAATGTAATCCATTAACAAAAATTATGATTTTTTCTTCTATCATAAAGACTTGAAGTCCAGTTGTGGAACTCTACCTCCAGATCTGAGCGGATGAAAGCTTTAAAACCGATTTTCTTCATTCAAACTAAACCAGCGTCGACCCAGGCCATCCAATCACTCCATATTAGCCAGCAACATTGAGCTTGTTACTCCAAGAGTGAAGGAGCGCACACAGAAACATGACAGAGAAGGTCACACAGGTAAGATACATTGTTGGGCTTCCATCTTTAGCTAAATATAATGTAATTACAAGTAGTATAAAATATAAAATATAATCACAATAATATGTTGTGTGTTTAATTGATCCTTACATCTTTTGTGTGATAACTTCCTGCTATTGTAATGTTATACAAAAATGCAGGTCCTCTCTCACATCCAAAAGTTGTAAAAATTTTTCATAAATCATACCGAGCGCTTGAAAGTGGATGGTTGGAATAATCATGGCAGGTGTCACTATGGAAAAAAAATGTGGCCAAAAACTTGTGGAAGAGATCGTTAGGACAGAGACATGATGCCAAAAATCCATAACCCCTGTGGCCCTTGGTCCAACAAGTGTGGTGTCATTACGCACACCACGTGTTGTTTTGATAATTTTGGGAAACCTTAATGTGCAGTCTACCCTAAACTCTAAGCACCTTATCCTAATATTTATTTATTTTCATCTGTTTTCAAAGACAACATAAACCGGTCACATTGTCAAGTGTTCAATTGATTATTTCACTCTTTTTCAAGGTTAGGCTGCTGTCATAGCTTGGGGGAGCTTCATCTGATGGTAACATGAAGTTACTGCACATGCATAGATTGTAGTAAATTTGAGTTGAATTACTGAATTAACTTTTCCACAACATTCAAATGTATTGAGATACACGTGTATTTGAGCTGTAAAACTGTTTACAAATGTAATTTTGTAATAATTATAAAGCTACACTATGTACTCCTGCGTGTATGTATGCAATTTCCTGCAAAATCTGTCTAGACTTCTCTAAAATATAAACCATTATTATAGATTTATCAAAGTGTATTGGTTGATGACATGTTTGGAAGATTTTGCCTCTCTGACATTAATTGTTTTACAATAAAAGATACATGGTGTAACTTAAGCATTAGGTTTCTATAGTATTAAGGTGTGGTAACATTTGTGAAATTTCATGGGCAAAAAAAATGGTCAAAATTATATTTCCATTATCAGTAGTGTAGTGATTTATGCACTGCACACACTAGCCACTTCTGTTGGTCAGCGCAGGGCAAGCCCATGACATAGGCGACATGGTATCCTAGGGTGCTAAATGATTGGGGGGGCATTAAAGTTTTTTTTTTTGACAGCGGTCAGAGCCGGCCCAAGGCATAAGCGAATTAAGCAGCTGCTTAGGGCCCCCATTGCCAACAGAGCGTCCCAAGAGTAGCCTATGAAATGACAGTTTACAGAAGTTTAAATGACAGTTTAAAATCACAGAAGGGTAGAAACATGCCAGGCAGACAATGCTGTGATGTAAGAAACACAGCTACAACAAAACTTATAATTCTTGTGTTAGATGTATAGTGTATGAATAATCTAGCTTTGACAATAACCAGTCAAATTGGCAGCACTGAGGGGCCCCCAAATAAAGTTCTGCTTAGGGCCCCATAAAGGCTTGGGCCGGCCCTGCAGCGGCTATTTGCACTAAGTGTAAATAGCGATAGAGGCTATTTACACTAAGTGCAAATAGCATATTTTCTTAGCTATAGATGCTATTTACACTGTGAAAATAGCAGCGTTTTTTTGTGATATGCTATTTACACTAAGTGCAAATAGCTATATATTCTATTTATACTGTCAAAATAGCAGTATTTTCAGCTATTTATATCTTGTTGTAAATAGTGCCAATTGCAGTACATTATAAAACTCTTTTGTAATCACATGTTGGTGGGCGGAGTTAGTGTAAATAGCCTCTGCCATCCACAAATTGCTGCAGTCTTTATTTCAGTATGGTGACGTATTTTCAACTGAAACGGAATTTTATGGGGGTAGTGTGGGTCGGGTAATAACAAAATGCAATCTGATTATTAGCGGGGTGGGTCGCGGGTGGATAAGATAAATCATTAATGATGCAATTATTAACTACATTTTCTAAATAGGCTACAGAAATTGAACAAAGTGTAAATTAACATATTAAAGTTATTCAACAAAACATTATTTAGTCAAGAGCAGTGAGGGATTTTCTCTGTCTTTTGTTGTTTGATTAACATTATAATGACAGACGGTACAGTTTTACTGTAGGCTGCTGTTACAAGCAGGGGCGCGGGAAGGTGTTTTATGTAGGGGGTGCTGTGGGGGTGGGGGGTGGTAGTTAATTTCTGCGTATAAATATTACGCCGAATAGAAACAGAAAATCGTGCTATACGCACTTTCATGAGATCATGTTAGACAACAATAAGCTATTTTACAAATGGGAATAGGCTACAATGAATTCATAACAATGTTTTACATTCAAGCTACATTCAAGCTTAAAAACCCTTAAAATGTATAGAGAAAAGTGACCACGCTGGAGCCTCCATGTCCTGTAAAGCTCGCTTCAGCTTCCACTCTCCACACAAACTGTTGGATATTGCACATTTATATAGGTTAAACATTTAAACTAACACTGTGATATGCTTGAACTGTTTATAGGCCTATCTATCGATTTTATTTTAGTCAAGTCGTGATGATTTGATAAGGCTAAATTAATCAAACATAGGCGATCAACTCTGATGCTGGCCGCTTGGTCGTTGCTTAAAAGAAAAGAAAAAAACATTTAACGAACAAAAAATGCTCCCAAGGTTTTTCTAAATTAACTTTATGAAGAAAAAAAAACGAAACATAGTCTAATCACTTTTCCATTTTATACAAAACTGAACTATTTTAATAGGTAGCTATAAGCTGTTTTGGGAGAAGGGAAAGACTCATATCGCTGAGAGAGAAAAAAAAGAAAAAAACGTTTTTTTTTCTTCCAGTACATCCATGATATTTCCATGTTCCGCTTTTAAGCCACAACCTACAGATCCCACAACACAAACATAACATTCACAAACATATAAGCAAGCATTGGCAGTGCTGAGTGCGTGATTTGGCAGGATGTGCGCAACGCGCGCATCAAATAGCCCTGCATCAGTTTAATAACTTTGATAACTTTAATTCTTACAACTGTTAAATTAATGGGCAAATGGTAAATATGTCGAAGATCACATAGAAATAGATAGCAAAATAGCCAATCTTTACTAAATGTTATAAACATCTAATAAACATCTAATTTCTAACCATAGAAATGTTTTAATTAATCTTTATTATAACAAATTTAGCCTATATTTTTTTTTATTCACAACAGTTTACAGTTGCCCACAGAAAAAAACAGGGGGTGCTGCAGCACCCTCAGCACCCTCAGCACCCCCTGTTCCCGCGCCCCTGGTCACAAGACCTATTTTACAGATCCAACACTAATACAGATGCGTTTTCTTTCGTAACTGTTAACATTAACTTAAGACAAAACTGACAGTGCTTACGAGAATACTCTCCAATACGACCATTTTGTATGTATTTTGCGACTTTAAGCGTAACAAACTTTACTTGTTTGATTTGGTACTCACAGCGCGTGCTCTAGATGAGCACACAGAAAAGCGTCTCTGGAGAGCGTA
>QVTF01024114.1:0-25000 GCA_003573665.1 Oxygymnocypris stewartii
CTGAACACTTGTGTAGTGTGTAGAGTTATTATAATATCACTGACACGTCTGAATCAATAACACATAATGCACTTCTGTACAGTACACACTAGATGAAGCCCATACTGAACACTTGTGTAGTGTGTAGAGTTATTATAATATCACTGACACACGTCTGAATCAATAACACATAATGCACTTCTGTACAGTACACACTAGATGAAGCCCATACTGAACACTTGTGTAGTGTGTAGTGTTATTATAATATCACTGACACGTCTGAATCAATAACACATAATGCACTTCTGTACAGTACACACTAGATGAAGCCCATACTGAACACTTGTGTAGTGTGTAGAGTTATTATAATATCACTGACACGTCTGAATCAATAACACATAATGCACTTCTGTACAGTACACACTAGATGAAGCCCATACTGAACACTTGTGTAGTGTGTAGTGTTATTATAATATCACTGACACGTCTGAATCAATAACACATAATGCACTTCTGTACAGTACACACTAGATGAAGCTCATACTGAACACTTGTGTAGTGTGTAGTGTTATTATAATATCACTGACACGTCTGAATCAATAACACATAATGCACTTCTGTACAGTACACACTAGATGAAGCCCATACTGAACACTTGTGTAGTGTGTAGTGTTTTATAATATCACTGACACGTCTGAATCAATAACACATAATGCACTTCTGTACAGTACACACTAGATGAAGCCCATACTGAACACTTGTGTAGTGTGTAGAGTTATTATAATATCACTGACACGTCTGAATCAATAACACATAATGCACTTCTGTACAGTACACACTAGATGAAGCCCATACTGAACACTTGTGTAGTGTGTAGTGTTATTATAATATCACTGACACGTCTGAATCAATAACTCATAATGCACTTCTGTACAGTACACACTAGATGAAGCTCATACTGAACACTTGTGTAGTGTGTAGTGTTATTATAATATCACTGACACGTCTGAATCAATAACACATAATGCACTTCTGTACAGTACACACTAGATGAAGCTCATACTGAACACTTGTGTAGTGTGTAGTGTTATTATAATCACTGACACGTCTGAATCAATAACACATAATGCACTTCTGTACAGTACACACTAGATGAAGCCCATACTGAACACTTGTGTAGTGTGTAGTGTTATTATAATATCACTGACACGTCTGAATCAATAACACATAATGCACTTCTGTACAGTACACACTAGATGAAGCCCATACTGAACACTTGTGTAGTGTGTAGTGTTATTATAATATCACTGACACACGTCTGAATCAATAACACATAATGCACTTCTGTACAGTACACACTAGATGAAGCTCATACTGAACACTTGTGTAGTGTGTAGTGTTATTATAATATCACTGACACGTCTGAATCAATAACACATCACTGACACGTCTGAATCAATAACACATAATGCACTTCTGTACAGTACACACTAGATGAAGCTCATACTGAACACTTGTGTAGTGTGTAGAGTTATTATAATATCACTGACACGTCTGAATCAATAACTCATAATGCACTTCTGTACAGTACACACTAGATGAAGCCCATACTGAACACTTGTGTAGTGTGTAGTGTTATTATAATATCACTGACACGTCTGAATCAATAACACATAATGCACTTCTGTACAGTACACACTAGATGAAGCCCATACTGAACACTTGTGTAGTGTGTAGAGTTATTATAATATCACTGACACGTCTGAATCAATAACACATAATGCACTTCTGTACAGTACACACTAGATGAAGCTCATACTGAACACTTGTGTAGTGTGTAGAGTTATTAATATCACTGACACGTCTGAATCAATAACTCATAATGCACTTCTGTACAGTACACACTAGATGAAGCCCATACTGAACACTTGTGTAGTGTGTAGAGTTATTATAATTTCACTGAGATATTATCATAGTTTATTACTATTCTGAATTTATTTCTGTCTTACTTTCATTTGTTTTAATTTTAGTTTAAGGTTTATTCATGTTGTCATGTGTTTTTTGCCATTTTCATACTTTTTTAATTTATTTTATTAAGTTTTACTTATTTTAATACATCATACTATAAAAAATGTATTAATATTTTGCATTTTGTTTGTCTATAGTTTTTTGTTGTGTTTATAGTTTTAATTTACTTATTTTAATACATCATACTATAATAATTAATATTTTGATTTTTATTGTCTATAATTTTATTGTTGTGTTTATAGTTTTAATTTACTTATTTTAATACATCACACTATAATAATTGTATTAATATTTGGAATATTTTTTGTCTATAGTTTTATTGTTGTGTTTAGTTTACTTATTTTAATACATCAATCTTAACTGTATCTATAGTTTTATAAATGTATTGTTTTTTATTTTTCATGCTTTTTGATCTATTTTATTTTTTAGTACCTCAAAGTCAATATAAATGAAAATGCAATATGTTGCCTTGGCAACTCGCTGAGTTTCCTATATTTTATTTCACTTATGGTAACGTTTATGTAATGTCAAGAGAATATTGTTTTATGCTTTCAGTTACTATAATAACTCTAGAAATGCATGAATTATTTCCTTTAAGTCAATGTCCATTGTATTTCTATAGCACAACAGCAGTTGACCAGAGTGCAAAAGACAGTAGAAATATCAAATTATAAATCATAAAAACAATTAAACGCACACTATTTGAACATCCCTGACACGGTTATTGACCTCAATCTATTGTCTCATTTCAGAAAGTGATTTTGTTTCATAACTGACCACATTAATACAGTTATTTTCCTGAATCAATCTGTACTCTATAAAGCGCTGTAGAAATAAATATGACACGCAGCACCAGAACAGGCTCTCATCAAACGCTTTCATTACAGAAGCTGCTTTTCATGACACGACTCTATGAAAGATGATATTTAATCTACTGGAGCTTGACTTACGTCCTCCACGTTGAGGTTGTCTTTGGCGCTGGTCTCAAACAGCCGGATGCCCATCTGCTCAGCAAACTTCTGCGCGTCATTGGTCTCCACCACTTTAGATTCGGGATCGTCATCTTTATTACCCACTGAACCCAGAGCAGAGCAAGAGAGCGGTAAAACATAATCAATAACACCTCAACAACAACAACAGCTCCACGTGAACCAAGAGCAAAGGACGTGCTGAAACACGAGCTCATATTTCATCACAAACATGTTAAAGGAAATTATGTCTATTATTTAGACCATTATTTTTAAGACCAGATCACATTATCCTTCAAAAAATCTCATTACTGCAATGCTAAAAAAATAACAATTTAAGAAAAAGTATATTTATAAATAACATCATGAGAATTTGAAGAGAACATGATTTTTACCATCTTTAAACAAAAACACCTTTTAAATAAATACATAGAATTGTGTAAATAATGAAATATACAAAACATGAACAACTATGTGGATAGAAATATCATTATAGATGCATTCTTAATTGCATTATAACGGAGTATGCACATTAATACTTTAATAATGTTTTTGTCACACCATGTAAAGTGAACGCACAAGCTGCGGAAAAATCCCTTCTTAACCCTCTGGTTGTGTTCGGGTCAAATTGACCCGAAGAAGATGTTATTTTTCCCGAAAATACTAGTTAACGTTATCGCATTGGACTCAAACTTCCTGACTTTGTTCACATAGGGTATAAGTACTTCTCATTAATTTTTTGTTTAATTTTCGTAATTTTTTTGTTGTGGGTTTTATTTCACCTAGTAACACTTGTGGTGTTCCCGGTCAAAAATGACCGGACTCCAAACAACTGCTTATAAATCTGTCATTATGCTATATTATCACCAAATATTGGATTCAATCTTTTTGTCAACTTGTTTTCTTTCATTTAAGACTGGTTTTTGTTTCTATTTGCATCTGATTAATCTTTAGCGTCATTTATCTGAAAGTAGGCACCTCATTTTTTGAGTGAAAACATTTTTTTATGAATAATTTTCACAATATGAGATTAAAAAAAATATGAAAACTTGCACTACACTAGTGTACTTTAATGTTTAATCAGGAGGTTTGCTTTTAAATGCTTTTATTTTGTACAAAATTGCAAAAAGTCACACTTGTGGTGTTCCCGGTCAAAAACTTGTGTTCTTTCATTTTTGACCGGGAACACCACAGGAGTCCGAACACAACCAGAGGGTTAAACATAACACACATATATATATTTATATAACCTTAAATCTTGATGGTGTAATATACTTCTATCCATCTGCAATTGAACTTTTCCACACGTAACAGGACCAGGACATTTCTCTGTGAACGTCAACAGCAATAAACGTACCTAATATTTGACAAACGTCGTCACAGTTCTGATTGATTTCATGAAGCCAGCGTTTGACGTTCACGAACGACTCGGCGCTGGTGACGTCATAAACCACTATAACGCCGTGAGTGCCTCTATAGTACCTGAAAGAGACCACCACACACACACACACACAACCACATCAGGGCTCTGAAGCTGGACTAATACACAAATAAAAGCACAATAAAAGTCCTGATCTGAGATCAGGTCTGTTTATAACTCCGCATCATTCCAGCTACAACGGCTATATTCATTGAGAGGAATAAGAGAAAAACTAACTATTAATACATGGTTTTAAAAGTGTAACAAGGACATGAAAACCTGCTTAAGAAACACACATCGTTTATTTATTAATGTAATGTTTTATTTATTAGAGACAGATGCAATAACATAGATGAAACTGAAATAACAGTCCCTCCCATGCATGGTATCATAGTGGGTGTAGCTGAAGCTAGGAGGGCTTTTATTAATTACAGTTACAAAAAACATCACATTTATAATATAAAGTACACTAAATATGACTACAAGTTTGTTGCTGTATCACTAGGGCTGGGCGATAATTCGATAAACGATAAATATCGCGATATAATAACGATATGGAGATAAATGTTCGATGTATGTTTATGCGCCAGAAACCGCGCGACTCGTTGAATCGCGTCACACGGAGCGTTTATCGGCTCGGAGCACCGTTTCAAGCTGCCGCGCGGCGCCGAGCCTCGCTAGAGAAGAGTGTGTTTTACTCGGGTCGCGTGAACACTAAGCAGGTGTAATCAGATGGTTCGTCACGATTCGATACGATATCGATTCTCATACCCAGCGATACGATACGAATAAGCAAGTAGCTTATTATTAGAAAATATTCAACACAACCATCTCTTTAAGACTTTAAAGAACCATGAAGCAATTTAAATTAAATCATACAATATGATTTTAGAAATCATTGGTAAAAAAAAAAAAAAAAAAAGAAACTGTAAAATAAAACACTACAATATTTTATATAAATAATAATTACGGTAATAATATATAAATAAACTATATATTTTTTAGTTTTCAATTTGCATGCATGTGACCAAATCAAAATTTATTTTTTTAATTATTGAAATATTTAACGTCCAATCTCTGGGAAACCCCAAAAGTACATATATTAGCTCAAAGGGGGTTTGGCTGACAATTTTTGGGAGATATTATTTCAGAGATTAAACCACATTCAACGTCCACTAAACTCCACATATAATGTGTTTATTAAGTTTTAGATAATCTCATTGACCAATAAGAACACATTTGAACCATGTTTCAATCCACAGATTTCATCCAGTGTTTGAATAAAACCCAATCAATCATTTCCAAACGAGACTGGATTCTAAGGGTGACCCGTGACTCTTTCACTTCCTGTGACTGACATCACTAACAGGAAGTGGTTTTCTGGAGGTACACGTCATCAGTTTCCACGTCAAGACATGAATCTTCGTGATCTGAGGATCACTCATGAACACCCAGCGTCGTGTTTCGAGGGCGTCAGCAGGTTGTAAAGCGTGATTTCTCTCCCATGAGTCACACAGAGGGCGGATTCTGAGCCGAAATTCACTTAATCTAATAGAAGAGCGTATCACCGCGCTCCACATACCAGCAAACGCCATCAACAGCTGCCTTTGTGAAGCTGCAACCTCAGCAATGCACGGCTTGACATACACCACAACATATGAGCAAAAGACCATCAGGATTATAGCCATAAGAAATAAATATAACTGTGAGGAGGCACCAACGCAAAGCTCAATAACATAAACAAGCGGTTTAAAATCATGATTTGATTTCATTTATCTTGGAAAAAATGTAATTATAAAGTGTATATTTATCTTAATAATAAATATATAACATTACTGTATAAGATTGTGAATGTGATTTATATATATATATATATATTCAATTTTGCTGTGCTTAATTGTAGGGCTTCACAATTTCCACCCCAAAAAATATTATTATATTAATATAGCTCAACATTATACTAATTATTATAATAATAGTAGTTACGAAAATATAGAATAAATACAAAATATAGAATTTGGAATTATTTCAGGAACATGTCATATTATAAAGTGCATAATATTATCTTAATAATAAATATATAACATTAAATGTATGAGATTGTGAATGTGATTTCTTACACACGTATATATATGTATATATATATATATATATATACTTCCATTTTGCTCTGCTTAATAATAGTAGGGCTTCACAATTTCACCAAAAATAATTATTATTATATTAATACAGCTAAACATTATACTAATTATAATAATAGTAGTTACAAAACTATAAGAATAAATATAAAATATAGAATTTGGAATTATGTCAGGAATGTCAGATTATAATTGTAATATTTAATATAATATTAGGTTAAAATTAACACAGTAAAAAGTAGTTTTTGTCATTTGCAATATATTGATATATAAAAATGAAAATAACATTTATTGTGTGAATTTTGTGACATAATTTGACAAATTTACTTTTTAACAAAAAATTAAATAATTGTATTAAATCAATAAAATACTAATTTTAATTGTTGGATAAGGGGGATGCTATAATAACTTTTATCATAATTGTATGCATTAGCAGTAAACTGAAAAGCATAGACTAAAAGATTAATCTTGAGATTTCAATATCAGTAAAATAAACATTTGTAGTCTTCCACAAAAACTAACGGAGGGTTTTAATTGATTAACTACTCTCAAAGCTGCGGTTTCCTTCAGTCCTCATGAAAACATGCCTCGTCACGCAGCGCATCGAAACTGAACGCATGAAGTGTCTAAAGAAGGCGCTTTAACCTGCGGTTGGCTTCCAGCGTCTGAAAGAGGAAACGAGACCTGCTGTGTGAGAGATCACATCATTCAGATATCACTCTGAACATATCACTTTACAACACGCCTCACTCAAAGACCTGCGTGCTCAAGGTATTCGAAGAATTAGAAACAGTTCACAGCTAAAATACCAGCAAACAGCTCGTTCACATACGAGCCCCATTCATCAGAGCAAAGCTTCAAATCTGCCGCCAAGCTAGGGCTGTGCGATATGACGATATATATCAGGTGGACGAAATAAAAAGTCTATCGTTTCATATTATGTTCTATCCTTTATATCGTGGTGTTGTAAAATACATTGTTTCCGGTAATACCTTGAGTGACTGGGATCTTTATACGCCACGTGACGAGAGACAGAACGAGCACAAAACCAGGAGCTCGTTAGTAAACGAGGGATACAGCTGGAGCATGGGCACGCGTTTCTAAGCACTGCAGTTTATAAACAACCGATTTTAAGCCGTTGAAACTCCAACAACAGACCTATATGCGTGCGCCGTCTCTTTCTGTGTGAGAGGAGCGCCTTTTATCTTTTACCGACTTTGAACAATTACATAAACACACTTATATGCGTCAGAATCCCCGTCTTTGCAAGTATCCTCGTTAACACAGTGATTTAGGTCTTAAGAGAGAGTAAACAGCAGAAAGAGAAAACACAATGTAACAGTGTATTAGATCCGGACTTCGGTCTTAAAGGGGAAGCGTTCCAATATTCATTCATGTTAATCATAACACACTGCTCTCTCACTGCTCGACTAAATCACTTGTGTAACTTTAATGAGAATAAATAATAATAATGATATATTATAATATGTATAGTATCTATACATAATACACGTGTTAATTAACTATCATAGATAGATATAATTAACACAGTGAAGACTAATTAATTTACACAATGTAGTGTTTCTTATTTATTGTAGTTTTTGTCCTATTGCTTGCGATTAGTTTCTTATCCTTATTTCATCACTGACTGTTTATTTATCTTCAGTGAGGTTGAGTTTCTCTCTTCAGGCTTGTATTAGTTTGATATTGACATTAGTGACAAGGATTATGAAAATTATACGGTATCAAAGATTTTAATATAATTAAAAACATTTTAAAAAGAAAAATTGAGCTGCCTGCAGAAGTCCCTTCCATGACGCGAATTGCGTCTGTTGTGTAGTGAATTTCACGCGCGAATGAAGCGAGTAAACTCAAATGTTCAAACGTCCAACTTCAGATTTCTTCGCGTCTGGTGTGAACGCACCTTACAGCAGTAAGAATAACAGAAGTGTATACACTGGCAGGCTCTACACAGGGACACTCGACTCACACCCGAGTTTGAGTTCAGCACGTGGACAGTTCAGTTCAGCTCTCGAAACGAAAGCATCGGTGTACCGCGTCACTCACGTGGAGGTGATGGTCCGGAACCGCTCCTGTCCCGCTGTATCCCAAATCTGCAGCTTGACTTTCTCCCCGTTGATTTCCACCGTGCGAATCTTGAAGTCCACACCGATGGTGGTGATGTAGCTACCTGCAACAACACATAGATCAGTGTAAACATCACAACGCTCTACTCTACAACTACAACGCTGATGATGTTATTCTCATAAGCAGTATTCGCAATATTCAATATTTACATTTATGCATTTAGCAGACGCTTTTATCCAAAGTTGACTTACAATGCATTCAGGCATTTTTTTATCAGTATATGCATCAATATATCGCACAATATATGCACATGACCTCAATCATTTTTACTGATGCATATATCGCCTATTATATTTACATTAAAAAGCACAATAACACACGAAAGCAAGTGTTGCACCGGTGTCTTGTGCAGCTTCTCATAACGTGGTGCATTCATGAGGTGCTAGTTCAAACTGAACAATGCTTTCATCTGCAGGTTTTTTAGGGATCTGTGTCTTTGTGCACGCGGTCATCTGACGGCTAGTGATTGTGTTTCCAGCAATAGTGTGTGCACTCTTAATTTACAGAGAAAAGAAGGTTTTTCGACTTGTTCCTTTGCACTTTTTGTAAGAAAATGTTGTGTACTATTTATTTAAGTCTTTTAAGATGTCTAATATTGTGATACTTAATTTGCATGATCTAAATATTCTTAAGAATTAAAAGTGTGTTGTCATTTTAAAGTGCGTAGGTCGTCTTGCATTATTATGCTGTTATATTATTATACATTTAGTGGCATAAAATGGTCTCAAAATGACAATAATATCGCGTATTGCAAGTATTTACGAGGCGATATATCGCACAACAAAAAGTTGTTATCGTGACAGGCCTACTCAAAAGTCATAAATGTTAGGGATGCACCGAATGTTCGGCCAAACATAGCTCTGTCGGTGTTAAGACAGAATAAATAAGATATTTGGTGATGCAATCACATGGCAGTGTAGTAAACATGACGGCAGTGTGCAAGTGAAGAAGCACTTAAAACGGTCTGAGAGAGACACAAACATCATTCCCAGCACTGACGGCGAGAGACTGTTTAGCACTGCTTCACATGTCTCCCGATGAGAAGAGGAAGGGGTGGTTGCTGTATGATGATTGAAACCGCACAATGGTCTTATACTGCAGATAATGTTATGTTTTCATTCTGACAGCGCTGCAAACCGGTTCAAAGCCCAAAGCGTGAGGAAACTCTGCTCTGAAGCAGCGTTACGCGCTCAGTAACATTCGTATGAAATCTTACAAGGCATGTGACTTAAGACATGAATTCTTAATAAGAATCATTTATAACTATGTGTGCCTCGTTCAGTTGGGTTGAATCGCTCTAGAGTTGGTTTTCTCTCGTGGTGTGATTCGTTTGGGCCGGTGAGAACGCAGCAGTCGCACTCAGGTCGCACCAAACAAGCGTACCGAGTCCTCCTTGGTGCTCTCGATACGCTTTCAAGGTTCGTCAAGAACGCGATCCGACCTCAAACAGACCCAGCTGCAAACAGTACTGGGCTAAACCAGCTGCGCGGTGCATTATGGATGGGGGAGGTGTTTGTAGTTTAGCATGGCAGGTCGTGGACACACTCGGGGTTGTGAGGAGGTGCAGAGCCTCAGAGAGATTTGCGTCTTCGCCGTTTGCAGTGCATTAATACATTATTCTCCAGCCGCATCTGCGCTTCATTCTCAACAGTGATATATTGCCTGGTTTATACACACTATGCAGTAAAGGATGAGCAGGGATAGTATCCACCCGTGCAGTCGTCTCTCCATAATAGCAGTGTGCCGTCTGTGTTTACTTCCGGGAGCACCGCTGGAAGAAGCGCGCTCTTTCTGACCAATCGAAACGCAGTTTAGGGAATGCCTTCAACGACACGTCTAGCCAACAAGTGAAGCGGATGGACTGCATTTAGGTTCGTTTCAGAAAAGAGCAAATTAGTGTGGTGTGAAAAGGAACCAAAAACGGCAAAAAATAGCCACAATGTGTATTTTTGGCCTTGGGTCCGGACCAAAGCAAGTGAACTTGGAGTGAATACACCCTAAATCTGCTGTGTTGTCAACAAGAAGTACTGACAACCGCCAAAATAAAAGCTCCATCAACGTTCAGAAGTGTTAGTGCTGCAATTTTTACTGTTGTTCTGTCAAATAAAAATAAAAAGACAATAATAATTACAACAGCTTTATTAATACATGTATTATTATATTCACACATAGTGTTAAAATTGGGATCTGTAATAGTTTCTAATGTTTTAAAAAAAAGTCTCTTTTGCTTTATTTGTACAATACAAATTTAATATTATTACAATTTTAATGAACTGTTTTGCATGTGAACTTATAGTAAAGTGTAATTTATTTCTGTATTTTCAGCATCATTACTCCAGTCTTCAGAGTCACATGATCTTCAGAAATCATAATAATATGCTGATTTGCTGCTCAAAGTGTTCAGTTTTGGTTTTCTTCAAAAGCAAGACTAAAAAAGCACCATTTTGGCCATTTAACTTATGCAATGGTGATTGTTTTAAAACGGTTAAAAACGTGAAAAAACGTGTTCGGTATTTAGCCATCATCCCAGTGTTTCATTTTTAATCAGAATTGTAATTCCTAATAAATATATCTCTCCACACGTCTCTCCATGCACGTCTTATTTAGCAAATGTGTGTAAAGCTGTATAGCATTAAGTTATTGTGCAGTGTATTGTGTGTGTATGTGTGTGAGAGAGTGTGAGTGTGTGTGAGAGAGTGTGTGTGTGTGTGTGTGTGTGTGTGTGAGTGTGTGTGTGTGTGTGTGTGTGTGTGTGTGTGTGTGTGGTGTGTGTGTGTGTGTGGTGTGTGTGTGTGTGTGTGTGTGTGTGAGAGAGTGTGAGGTGTGTGTGTGTGTGTGTGTGTGTGTGCGAGAGTGTGAGAGCGTGTGAGTGTGTGTGTGTGCGTGTGTGTGAGAGTGTGTGTGTGTGTGTGTGTGTTGTGTGTGTGTGTGTGTGTGTGTGTGTGTGTGTGTGCGCGTGTGCGTGTGTGTGTGTGGTGTGTGTGTGTGTGTGTGTGTGTGTGTGTGTGTGTGTGTGTGTGTGTGTGTGTGTGTGTGTGTGTGTGTGTGCGCGTGTGCGTGTGTGTGTGTGTGCGCGCGTGTGCGTGTGTGTGTGTGTGTGCGCGTGTGAGTGGGGTGTGTGTGCGAGAGTGTGAGTGTGTGTGTGTGTGGTGTGTGTGTGTTGTGTGTGTGTGTGTGTGTGTGTGTGTGTGTGTGTGTGGCAGGACTGTAGAAGTCAGCAGCTCCACTCATAAATACGACTGACGGAGAATCGGTTTCTAATCAGTTTTAGTGACTCCGGCGTCTCGAACTATGAACCCTCAGTACTTCTTTCACAGTTAATGTTTGTTAAAAGCACATCTTACCTGAAAATGTGTTGTCAGCAAATCTCAGCAGTAAACTGCTTTTCCCCACACCTGTGGAAAACAGACATGAAACCACATTCATAAGACATTCACAATATTATTTTACCTTTAAAATATTATTATAAACATAGATATTATTATGTGAATATTATATTATTATAAACATACATATGATATACACACACACACACATTTGTAGTACTTTTTAATATTACATTTAAATGTTATTTATTTAATTCCCTTCATTTAATATATATCAATACAACTTTCCAGCATTAAATAAATAGATCCCTGGCTGAAATGACATATACTAATACTAAATCCCCACAATTTATGCATCTAGTTGTTTATACATCGATTCTGTCACAGACAGTTCAACTAATATGCCAGTTAGCATAACATATTCATATTTACTTTATTAGACCAAAAGTAATTTCTGAACACACCCTGACTGTATTACTCTAAACTATTGACAGGCCCATTATATGAGCTAAAGCTGAAACAACATCCCTATCGACCTCATCCAATGTCATTTATAAGCTGTCCAAATTAATAAACACAGACGTGTAACGTGTGTATCAGCACAAATAACCCATCTGAAGTGGTTCTGGTCGTTCTAAGCGAGCCGAGGCCTGTTTCCCGTCTCTCATCCTCGGTGTTTCCTTACCGCTGTCGCCGATGATGAGCAGCTTGAAGAGGTGATCATAGTCCCGCGCCATGGCCCGGCTCGATTCCCCGCACAGAGAGCGAAAACCTCCCGCTGCTCCTCCTCTCCCGGCGGAGAGACAGCCGTATATGTGCTTTAGCGTGTCCCCGGGTGATTTTGAGCAGTTTTCGGGGTATTGGAGGCTCACACACCCATCTACACTCGCAGCGGATCCGACGCTGCCGCTCGCCTCGCAGCCGCAGGCGCTCAAACAAACCCCGCCCACTACAACTCGTGATGTCTTACTGCGCAGGCGCACAAATCACTACGGCACTGCAGCAGATCCTCCAGCAGGGGGAGATAAAGAGGCGTTTCTTCAGTCACACTTCAAATCATAGACGAAATAAATACTATTTTTTATGTCTATGCTTCAAACAGGCTATTACATTATTTATTTATAGAGGTCTGCACGGGCTCAAAACTGAATCCCGAACCCGGCCCGTACCCGAGATCGTCTGACCCAACCCGACCCGACCCGAGCGGCACAGTTAAATTTAGAGCCCGAACCCGACCCGAAATCACCCGGGTCGGGTTTTGTCAGTTAAGGCTCGTTAGCATTCTGTCTACTTTAAATCAGACATAAGATCTTAAATAAGATTGTATTTATTTGAATGAATTAATCATTTATTTGAGAGAGAGAGAGAGAGAGAGAGAGAGAGAGAGCGAGGGATGAAAGTTGCGCGTGCATGTGAACCTGCGTCTGCGCGTCTCTCTCTACAAGCAATGAGGCTTAGTTACTTCAAAAACAGCGATTTTGCCGCCTCATTGCAGATAAATATAATGTTGTGATTTGCGAGTCAGTAGCCTGTCGAAGCTATTTTACTAATAAAAGTTTCCGTGCTGTTTGTGCGCGATCTCTGATATGTGTGTGCGTGCGTCTATGAAAGCAGCGAAGCCTCTGCATATAGTTTTGGTTTAGCTACAAACCCGAACCCGACTCGAGCCCGACGCTATCCATTAAACATTAACCCGAAACCCGAGAGTATTTCGGGACCCCGCGGGTTCGGGTCGGGGTAGCAGACCTCTATTTATTTATGAGTATAAACCCCAACCTAAATCACAGTCTATTACAGGAAACTTTCTGCAATTTTACTTTCTTACTTATAAGCCTTTTGTACCTCAATTTAGTTCCCCACCGTGACACCAGTCCCCATGAGTCTGTGTCTAATCATGTTTAAATCCCCACCAGGATATATAAACCTGTACACACACAAACACGCGCACGCACACGCACACACACACACTCACACAAAACACGCGCACGTATGCGCTCGCACGCAAACACACGCACACACAAACAAGCGCACGCACGCGCTCGCACGCACATACACACTCACACAAACACGCGCACGTATGCGCTCGCAAGCACACACACACACACAGACACACACACACACACATACACACACACAAAACACACACACTCACACAAACACACACTCACAAACACACACGCGCACGCACGCACAAACACACACGCACAGATGCACACACACACACAAACACGCACACACACACGCAACGCACACACACAACACGCACACACAACACACACACACACGGCGCACACAACACAACGCACACACACAGATGCACACACACACGCACACAAACACACACACACCACACAAATACAAACAAACACACACACACACACACACACACACACACACACACACAAACAAACACACACACACCCGCACAAACCTGTCAAATACTCAGACTACGCTCCTGTCTAGAGAACACGAGTGAGATCCGCTCGAAACACTGTCCACACAACCTGTCAAATACTCAGACTACGCTCCTGTCTAGAGAACACGAGTGAGAAACAGCTTCGAAACACTGTCCCACAAACCTGTCAAATACTCAGACTACGCTCCTGTCTAGAGAACACGAGTGAGATCCGCTCGAAACACTGTCACACAAACCTGTCAAATACTCAGACTACGCTCCTGTCTAGAGAACACGAGTGAGATCAGCTCGAAACACTGACACACAAACCTGTCAAATACTCAGACTACGCTCCTGTCTAGAGAACACGAGTGAGATCAGCTCGAAACACTGTCACACAAACCTGTCAAATACTCAGACTACGCTCCTGTCTAGAGAACACGAGTGAGATCAGCTCGAAACACTGTCACACAAACCTGTCAAATACTCAGACTACTCTCCTATCTAGAGAACACGAGTGAGATCAGCTCGAAACACTGACACACAAACCTGTCAAATACTCAGACTACGCTCCTGTCTAGAGAACACGAGTGAGATCAGCTCGAAACACTGACACACAAACCTGTCAAATACTCAGACTACGCTCCTGTCTAGAGAACACGAGTGAGATCAGCTCGAAACACTGACACACAAACCTGTCAAATACTCAGACTACGCTCCTGTCTAGAGAACACGAGTGAGATCCGCTCGAAACACTGTCACACAAACCTGTCAAATACTCAGACTACGCTCCTGTCTAGAGAACACGAGTGAGATCCGCTCGAACACTGTCACACAAAACCTGTCAAATACTCAGACTACGCTCCTGTCTAGAGAACACGAGTGAGATCCGCTCGAAACACTGTCACACAAACCTGTCAAATACTCAGACTACGCTCCTATCTAGAGAACACGAGTGAGATCAGCTCGAAACACTGACACACAAACCTGTCAAATACTCAGACTACGCAACTGTCTAGAGAACACGGGTGAGATCCGCTCGAAACACTGTCACACAAACCTGTCAAATACTCAGACTACGCTCCTGTCTAGAGAACACGAGTGAGATCAGCTCGAAACACTGTCACACAAACCTGTCAAATACTCAGACTACGCTCCTGTCTAGAGACACGAGTGAGATCCGCTCGAAACACTGTCACACAAACCTGTCAAATACTCAGACTACGCTCCTGTCTAGAGAACACGAGTGAGATCAGCTCGAAAACACTGTCACACAAACCTGTCAAATACTCAGACTACGCTCCTGTCTAGAGAACACGAGTGAGATCAGCTCGAAACACTGTCACACAAACCTGTCAAATACTCAGACTACGCTCCTGTCTAGAGAACACGAGTGAGATCCGCTCGAAACACTGTCACACAAACCTGTCAATACTCAGGACTACGCTCCTGTCTAGAGAACACGAGTGAGATCAGCTCGAAACACTGTCACACAAACCTGTCAAATACTCAGACTACGCTCCTGTCTAGAGAACACGAGTGAGATCAGCTCGAAACACTGACACACAAACCTGTCAAATACTCAGACTACGCTCCTGTCTAGAGAACACGAGTGAGATCCGCTCGAAACACTGTCACACAACCTGTCAAATACTCAGACTACGCTCCTGTCTAGAGAACACGAGTGAGATCACTCGAAACACTGACACACAAACCTGTCAAATACTCAGACTACGCAACTGTCTAGAGAACACGGGTGAGATCCGCTCGAAACACTGTCACACAAACCTGTCAAATACTCAGACTACGCTCCTGTCTAGAGAACACGAGTGAGATCAGCTCGAAACACTGTCACACAAACCTGTCAAATACTCAGACTACGCTCCTGTCTAGAGAACACGAGTGAGATCCGCTCGAAACACTGTCACACAAACCTGTCAAATACTCAGACTACGCTCCTGTCTAGAGAACACGAGTGAGATCAGCTCGAAACACTGTCACACAAACCTGTCAAATACTCAGACTACGCTCCTGTCTAGAGAACACGAGTGAGATCAGCTCGAAACACTGTCACACAAACCTGTCAAATACTCAGACTACGCTCCTGTCTAGAGAACACGAGTGAGATCAGCTCGAAACACTGACACAAACCCTGTCAAAACTAGAACTACCTCCTCCTGTCTAGAGAACACGGGTGAGATCCGCTCGAAACACTGTCACACAAACCTGTCAAATACTCAGACTACGCTCCTGTCTAGAGAACACGAGTGAGATCAGCTCGAAACACTGACACACAAACCTGTCAAATACTCAGACTACGCTCCTGTCTAGAGAACACGAGTGAGATCCGCTCGAACACTGTCACACAAACCTGTCAAATACTCAGACTACGCTCCTGTCTAGAGAACACGAGTGAGATTCAGCTCGAAACACTGTCACACAAACCTGTCAAATACTCAGACTACGCTCCTGTCTAGAGAACACGAGTGAGATCCCTCGAACACTGTCACACAACCTGTCAAATACTCAGACTACGCTCCTGTCTAGAGAACACGAGTGAGATCAGCTCGAAACACTGTCACACAAACCTGTCAAATACTCAGACTACGCTCCTGTCTAGAGAACACGAGTGAGATCAGCTCGAAACACTGACACACAAACCTGTCAAATACTCAGACTACGCTCCTGTCTAGAGAACACGAGTGAGATCCGCTCGAAACACTGTCACACAAACCTGTCAAATACTCAGACTACGCTCCTGTCTAGAGAACACGAGTGAGATCAGCTCGAAACACTGACACACAAACCTGTCAAATACTCAGACTACGCTCCTGTCTAGAGAACACGAGTGAGATCAGCTCGAAACACTGTCACACAAACCTGTCAAATACTCAGACTACGCTCCTGTCTAGAGAACACGAGTGAGATCAGCTCGAAACACTGACACACAAACCTGTCAAATACTCAGACTACGCTCCTGTCTAGAGAACACGAGTGAGATCAGCTCGAAACACTGTCACACAAACCTGTCAAATACTCAGACTACGCTCCTGTCTAGAGAACACGAGTGAGATCAGCTCGAAACACTGTCACACAAACCTGTCAAATACTCAGACTACGCTCCTGTCTAGAGAACACGAGCGAGATCAGCTCGAAACACTGTCACACAAACCTGTCAAATACTCAGACTACGCTCCTGTCTAGAGAACACGAGTGAGATCCGCTCTAAACACTGTCACACAAACCTGTCAAATACTCAGACTACGCTCCTGTCTAGAGAACACGATCGAGATCAGCTCGAAACACTGTCACACAAACCTGTCAAATACTCAGACTACGCTCCTGTCTAGAGAACACGAGTGAGATCAGCTCGAAACACTGTCACACAAACCTGTCAAATACTCAGACTACGCTCCTGTCTAGAGAACACGAGTGAGATCCGCTCTAAACACTGACACACAAACCTGTCAAATACTCAGACTACGCTCCTGTCTAGAGAACACGAGTGAGATCAGCTCGAAACACTATCACACAAACCTGTCAAATACTCAGACTACGCTCCTGTCTAGAGAACACGAGTGAGATCAGCTCGAAACACTGTCACACAAACCTGTCAAATACTCAGACTACGCTCCTGTCTAGAGAACACGAGTGAGATCAGCTCGAAACACTGTCACACAAACCTGTCAAATACTCAGACTACGCTCCTGTCTAGAGAACACGAGTGAGATCCGCTCTAAACACTGACACACAAACCTGTCAAATACTCAGACTACACTCCTGTCTAGAGAACACGAGTGAGATCCGCTCGAAACACTGACACACAAACCTGTCAAATACTCAGACTACGCTCCTGTCTAGAGAACACGAGTGAGATCAGCTCGAAACACTGACACACAAACCTGTCAAATACTCAGACTACGCTCCTGTCTAGAGAACACGAGTGAGATCAGCTCGAAACACTGTCACACAAACCTGTCAAATACTCAGACTACGCTCTGTCTAGAGAACACGAGTGAGATCCGCTCTAAACACTGTCACACAAACCTGTCAAATACTCAGACTACGCTCCTGTCTAGAGAACACGAGTGAGATCAGCTCGAAACACTGACACACAAACCTGTCAAATACTCAGACTACGCTCCTGTCTAGAGAACACGAGTGAGATCCGCTCGAAACACTGTCACACAAACCTGTCAAATACTAAGACTACGCTCCTGTCTAGAGAACACGAGTGAGATCCGCTCTAAACACTGACACACAAACCTGTCAAATACTCAGACTACGCTCCTGTCTAGAGAACACGAGTGAGATCCGCTCTAAACACTGTCACACAAACCTGCTTTTGGAAACAGGAGACGTCTTGCTATTCAATGACTGTTACAGTCTGCAGGATAAATACAGCGGTGCAGATACAGTACAATTCACCAATAACATACGTTTACTCTCATTACACTACTGTAACCTTATCTTACAGTAGATGAATAGCACTATGAGAGAAAAGTTCAAAGACTAAACAACAGAATATACAGTAAACACACACTGGAATATACGGTCAGATACTGTACAGCAATAAATACATAAACTCTGCATCTTCTGATATGTGTAATATCCTTATGTGTTATATTATAGCAGATTCTTAATCTTCTGATGAAAGATGTTCCTCCTCTGTCTAGACAGTCGACTCTCAGTTATGCACAAATACATGTAAGAAGTACTTGCTACAAATCAATTCAACAGGTATGAGTCTGAGGGAGTACAGTATTTACAGTACAATTCCTCTCATCTGAAGAACTGATAAATGTACTGTATGTGTAAGTAGATGAGCCTGCAGGCGGCTTTCCTCTTACACAATAACATAATCAACTATAATGCTTTATATTTCATCAGCAACAAATTACCCTTCATTCTTCTTCTCTCCTCCTATTCCTCTTGTCTCTCATTACCAGGATTCATTTCCCAAAACACATAATCACTTATGTTCATATCATCCTGAGATGTGACCTGTGTGCCTTCGGTGTTGCTTCTGAATGTTCACACAGGGATACATTTTCATTTAGTGATTCTTGAGGTAATTATATTGTGTGTTTGTGTTTTCTGAATGAGAACCTGGTTACACATGTGAGAAATGATGCCGTGTTTGTGTAGAGTTTAGCAGAAAACACTGAGTTAATTGGAGCGTGTGTGCAAACAAGTGAAATGTGTTAAAAGTTTCAAGAAACGTGTCTTTGTTTCGAGAACTGTATGAATCAGTTACAGTGTGTTAGCGGTCGAGAAAAACTGTAACGCTCTGTTATCAGTGTATAGCCTAACAGTCATTACATACAAAATATCAAAGTGTCATTAATTTGACTGAAAAATAGCATTTGGCCAAAGGGGATTGTGAAATCCTGGCATCACATGTACATAGTTAATGTCACTGAGCAAAAATGATGTGAATAAAGTGAAGTTAGTGAGACCAAATCCTTAAAATGTTGAATTCTGTTGATATTTTCTTCTACAATGAATTTCAGACATTTTTAAATATTACATTCAGGGTTTCCATTAGTGGATAAATGCTGCATAATGCACACATGCTGCAGAAAACAGTAAAAGTAGCTAATGTCTGCAAAGGACAAAAAAGTCACCGCTAGAGGAAGAACGGCTGAAAATATGATTTTAATATCTATGTTGTAAACAATGCAGTGCGAGTTTGAAAGGTTTGTGTATTAGCTGTGTGTTGCATATGACAGTCTGAACCCGGAGATAATATTATCTGATGAAATAGACAAAAATAATAAGCTAAATAATGCGTTGTTTATGTGAAGAGGGAAGTGATACTGATACCGAAGCCTGTTGGAAATCTTCAAATGAATGAAATATTGTGTTTATTCACTATTAAACACGGTTCGTGTGCTGATGTGAGTGTATCTGTTACATAAAAACACAACCACACAGATTTGCATCATAAGATACAAGGACAATATTCAAATGCATAAAGGTTTGACAGAACAAAAGATCATCTTATATAAACTCTCAATGACAAGAAACGTGAAGTAGATGCTGATCAAGCAGGGCATAACTGCACACTCGCTATAGAGATGTATAGAGTTATCAGATGACTCGTTCCTCACTTAATGAGTGTCTTAATGAGTCACAGAAGACATGTTGTGTCCACCCAGATTGACCTGATTATCACCAGAGCATCAGTCATTTATTTACTCATGAGAGAAAAACATTGTGTAATCATGTCTTTTCTTGCCTTTAAACCTGTAGAGTTCATGCTCTTAACAGTGTAGAGATGATAGTTTAACTATACACGAAATATGCATATATAATGATGGATAGATATAAAAATAAATAGATACATATTTCTTTGTATTAAATCATTGACTACTAGTAAAAATGAAAATCATTGGCTGGACAAATCACACTTACTCTGACAAAAAAAGACCAAATTTCATTTTTTATTATTACATAAAAAAATAAAATAAAAAAAATTATTACAATTTTTTTTTTTATTCAATAAAAAGATCAATCCAAATCACTGATATGAATCAATGCTTCTGTTTCAGATCATTCTTTAGCATCCAACCACAAATATTTAAAGATAAGACAAATACAAAAGAAATATATGAAATGTAAGGCATCCATATTCTCAGATTTGCACAATATATCTCATGAAGTTTCATGTCATGTTGCATAATATACAAGATCAGTGTTCCGTTGATCTGCCTCCTTTCTCCTGTGAAAAAAAAACATTAATAAATGTGAAACATTTATACAAATATTTAGCATTTTGAAGGATCTATAGGCAAAAATCTGTCCTAAACCACACTGTGGAGCACAAAAGATGATAATAACGCTTCAAAACGTCAAGGAAAAGCGGTCCTGACTCATTTTTGCCATGGTGATTATGCAAAAGAGATGCATGAAGATTTGAATGAGTAAACATGACAAAACTTTCAATTCGGAGACTAAAGCCGTTGAAAAGCCAGACGTGTTTCGACACATCTCGTGCTGAACTAAGTATAGCATCAAACCACAGACGCATGCTGGTCAAGAGCAGAAGTAGAGCAGATGCTTTCCTGAATTCTGACTCATTTTCCTTTAGCCACAGTTTTAAAGAAACACACTATATTGACAAAAGTAGCCAAATGCAGACCTTAAGCCAAAAACGCATCACCAAACACCAATGACTTGTGCATATGGGTTTCATACACTGTTGCAACAGAGGTGGAAATACAATTTTAAGTACATTAATGTCTTTGTTGGCACAGTTTGGAAGTGCCTTTTTCTCTTCTAAAGAAGGGGTGCCAATACTTTTGTCCATATAATGAAGTCATTGGTGTTTGGTGATGAGTCTGTGGCTCATTTAAAGTCACACCAGAGGTGTTCAGCTGGGATTAGACCAGTCAAGTTCTTCCACACTGACTGAATCATCATTTCTCTTTGATTCTTGTCTTATACACAGAGACACTGTCATGTTAGAATAGAAAAGAGTCCAAACTGTTGCTATACAATTAGATTCCCTAGAATATCATTATTTGCTTCAACATTACGATTTGTACTCATGGAAATTACTAAAGTAGTCAAACCTTTCATTGGAAGGGGTGCCAATACTTTTGGCAATATAGTGTATATCATAGAAAACGAGAATGCACAATCATAGAGTTTATTAGCAGCACTATCCCAGCACTTCCTGTACGACCCCCATTCCTCTAAACACAACTTCCTGTTGATGTAAAAGAGTCGGACCAGGCTTCCCAACAGAGAGCCGGATGCGAGTCCACCGCTCCGGGCTAGAAATAATATCCACACAGCTGCGTATGACTATAGAAAATATCTGGGGGAAGTGAGTTTATATTTAACACTGCATAAAAAAATGGCTTATCTTACGTGGTATTTTTGTCTTGTTTCTAGTCAAAATATCTAAAAATTCTACTTTTACTAGATAAGCAAAATGACTTAACCTAAATTAAATGCATTTTGCTTAAAATAAATACATTTATCTGCCAGTGGGGTAAGTAAAATATTTTTAAAACAAGAGTATTTTACTTACCCCTCTGGCAGATCATTCACTGGAAACAAGACTAATATCTTAAGTCATTTTGCTTATCTAGTAAAAGTAGAATTTGTAGATATTTTGACTAGAAACAAGACAAAAATACCACGTAAGATAAGCCATTTTTTGCCGTGAAATATATAAGAGAAGCTGCAAGCAGCCTCAGGACAAATACACAAATGAGTTATTATGAAATCTTTATTTCCATTTCAAAAATATCCCTTTAAAACACAAAGTGACTTCATGCTGGCTTATTGAATTACTGCTCATCACTCGCTGTTAAAATATCATGACTGTTGGATCCTATTAATGTCCAGCTTATTTTGCATACACACGGTTTTCTATGGAAGCTGGTTTATGCCACGGAATAAAAATTATCATAATTTAGACTTTGTTTTTTGTAATTATGACTTTCTTCTCAGAAATTAGAGTTTATATTTTCAATGTTGACTTTTTTCTCACACAATTCTTATCTTTACATTTCAGAATGAGTTTTTTTTCAGAATTCAGTTTTGTTTCAGAATTCAGTTTTTTCAGAATTCAGTTTTTTTCAGAATTCAGTTTTGTTTCAGAATTCGTTTGTTTCAGAATTCAGTTTTTTTCAGAATTCAGTTTTTTTTCAGAATTCAGTTTTTTCAGAATTCAGTTTTATTTTCAGAATTAAGTTTTTTTTCAGAATTAAGTTTATTTTTCAGAATTCATTTTTTTTCAGTATTAAGTTTTTTTCAGAAATCTATTTTTTTCAGAATTCATTTTTTTCAGAATTCTGTTTTTTTCACAACAGAATAAAAAATTTAACTGAATTAACTTTCATAATTCTGAGTTTATATCTTAAAATTCTGACTGTTACTCTGTAAATTGAAAATTTATATTTACAAAAAAAAAATATATGTATTTATAAATATAAATTTGATCTCTTTTTTATTATAAAAAAGTGGTAATTGTGTGATGAAAATTACCATTTTGTAATAATTATTAGAAAAATATTTAGTTTATATTGTTACATATGTATTCTACTGACTATATTACCATACTAATAAATGCATTCTTAATTTGGTGATTTATTTATTTAATTTTAATTGTATTATTTTAATTTAGTTTAAATAAATGTATATTACAAATCATATTTTATTAATTTATTGTGCATTTTGCATTGTTACACTTCTAGTAGACAGTAACAATGTTTGCGCTATAAACCAGCATGTTTATGAATATGATAATAAATGAGAATATTATGATAAGTAACAGCAGTTTGCAACATCCATGAGTATAACAGCCAGCTCAAATGGCTGACACAGAAGACGGTATTCCTGTATAAGAGAGCAGGTGTTGGTGGTCACCTGTGTGTGTGTTCTAGAGCAGGGCGCAGGAGCGCGGCTCTCTGAACGGGTTACTCCCGGCCGGGACGCCGACCAGCAGCGCGTCTTTACTGGCGTTCTGGAGGCAGTACTGCTGTAGATCCGCAGCGGCTTGAGAGACCTGCGTTACAAACACACTCAGATCAAATGGAGAAGTCACTTATTTACAAATCTGACTGCGTGTCATAAGAAATCAGCTCAATATTGCTCAAAACTGGAGGAAATTAACCATCCTGATGTCTAGCCTCTTAATATACATGTTCTGTTTATACAGTGCCAGACATTTACATTATATATATATATAATCGTGATTAATTGCATACAAAATAAAAGTTGTTTTCACATAGTATGAGTGTACTGTGTATATTTATTACCTATGTATGAATACACACCCAAATATGTTATGTTTATATATTAAATATATTTACATATTATATCAATTATATGAATATACATACAGTATATACATATAAATACATAATGTAAAATATATACTGCATGTGTGTGTATTTCTATTAATATATTCATAATAAATATACACATTACATAGATATATTATGTAAATAAAAACGTTTATTTTGGATGTGATTAATTGTTTGACAGCACACATGTTTTTTTATTAATACTAATAAATAGTATCTATTAGTTATTTTTACCTAATTACAATAGCCTAACTGCAGTTTTATTGAGATTAACTGATGAAAAAAAGTTTTGATAACATGATATATATATATATATATATTAATAAACACATTATTAATAGATTTAGAGATATTCAAATTATATTGCTGACCATAATCTGCCATAATTAGTCTGATCTTGAAAAATATCAGACCTTATTTTTCTATTTTCTACTATAATGATAATAATAATAATAATAATATTGTAAAATAGAAGTATGTCAGTTACATACAATAAGCTGTGTCATAATCTGCCTCCAATATCAAAGCAAATCAGACTAATAATAATAAGTGAAATTAAACAAGCCATAAGGAAGATGATTCTCATTCATATCCAGCCATATTCTGCTGCTTTGCTGTATATCATATTTTAGGATATTTGTGAACAGCACATTTCAGCTTGTTTTGAATGTAATGAACAACTATCTATAATAGTAGACAGACATAATTAAGAGCAGAAGTAGTGTGTAATATTATTATTCATCAGTGTGTATGTGTGTGTGTGTGTGTGTGTGT
>QVTF01024114.1:27500-47793 GCA_003573665.1 Oxygymnocypris stewartii
TCTCAGCTGCTCCACAGTGCGTCTCATGCTCGTGACGCTCGAGTTTGAAGACATGATGATGATGATGATGATGATGAGTCAAACTCTCTCAAGACCGATGAAGGAGTGCGTCTGAGGAGCGCGAGCTGCTGCATCTGTTGATTTACTGTCAGAAAGTGGATGTGTGCATCAAACGCAGTGCCATCAAAGAACACAGAATGTTTTACCCCCATATTTACACAAGGAGCAGGTGTAACAAACTTTCATGAATTGATCACAAATTAAACTTTCTTAAATTTTCATGAATTTCAAAGTTCACTCTATGTCAGAACGGCTTTATGAACGATTTACATAAAAGTTTGTTCTGCTCATGTTTCATTAATGAGGCCCATAGAGTCAAAGTGATTGTAGTGTAACACTTATTTTCTGCTGTCTATGCTCCAGTCTCTTCCGCGTGGGTAACATAAATAAAACACGTGTTACCAGGGTGATAGTTTCTTCTTTTAATCAAAAGCATCGGCTTAACAGCAAGAACAGCCGAACACACACACACACAAACCCGATTGCTTCTTGTTTTCCCCAAGCGCGCTCTACCTTAAAGGGGCAGGCGCCTGCAATATATTTCCAACAAACATGTATAAAACTTTGTATGCCACATATGAAAATACATGGAAATCTACTAAATAGATTGATCAACATTTCTTTTTTTATATATAAACCATGTATTGACAATGTAAAATAAAATAATGAATTCAACATAAGGTTACAGTAGCTACACAGCTAGGCAAAATGCAGATTCAATCTAGCGTTGATCGCATCAAAAGTGTTTGTTTCAAACAAAAGTGTTTCATCAAAAGTCAACCAGGCATTGGTGGGCGGAGTTACTGTAAATAGCGTTTGCCAATAAGCGTGCTATTTGCACTTAATGTAAAAACACTCCAAAAAAAAAAAAAAAAAAATTCCCCTCTCTTGGGCCCCAGGTGCGCATGGGCCCCTGCCTATAATGCCCAATGGATAATTTGGCCCTGCTTGAAGGTATTTACAGACATTTAATGAGGCTCAGAGGTCCCATGAGTGCAATTAACTTCATAAATTCATGTTGAGATTAATGTTTTAAATATTACATTTTGAGTATATATATATATAGAGAGAGAGAGAGAGAGAATATAGAATTATTCAATGATTTAAATAACTGAAATTATACTTTAAAAATGAAACTAAGACTGCCATTAGGTGACGGCAGAGATGTTCACAAGTCTTTAAATTGGAGTCCGAGTCGAGTCTGAAGTCTTTATCGCTGGAGTCTGAGTCAAGTCTCAAGTAATTTAATGGCTCGCTAAAAAATCCCATTCAGAATCCTCATGTATTGAAATCTTTCTATTTATGAAGCTGTTTTATAGGCTATAGACAACATATATTATCTATAATCTGCTTTGTAAAAAAAGAGGTATTAAAGGTTCTCCCAAAAAGGAAATTTCTGTCATCATTTACTCAACCTCAAGTATTTCCAAACCTGTCTGAATGTGTTTGTTCTGAACACAACGGAAGATATTTTGAAGAAAGTTTGTAATCAGGCTGTTTTGGGACACCATTGACTTCCACAGTAGGAGAAAAATACTGTGTTTCATAGATTCTTCAGAATATCTTCCGTTGTGTTCAGCAGAACAAACACATTCATACTGTTTGAAAATACTTGAGGCTGAGTAAATGACTACCGAATTTTCATTTTTGGGTGAACTGTCCCTTTAAGATGTAAGGTTAATATACATTTAGCCTGTTACTTATGTTTTAATCCATTACCATGTTCAAAATAGTATTTCTGTCATCAAATTCTGTAAAATGAGTCTGATCTACTATGAGGAAATAGCCTGTGACACAGATATTACAAAACCATACTGTTACGGAAGGACTCACAGACACAAAGGGATATATTACATGGTGACGTTTTTAATAACAGTTCACAGATGAACAACAGGAAGCAGGTTAATAGCGGGTGTGATGATACTTCGGAGAGTGAAGAGCAGATCAGACAGATGGTATCCTTACAGGTCCAGGAGATCGTGGATGGGGACAGACGCGGGGTACCCAGGACAGGAACAGGAGGCGGTATCGGAGAGGAGGAGGATAGAGGACGAGGAGGAGACACTGAGGATGACATAGAAGGTAAGTATATCAATATCACTCGGATAATAACGATAGAATGGAGTAGTGTGAGAGTCCAACTATCTTGAGACGAGACTGGACACTGAAGTGATCTGGTGCTGGTGCTTAAGAAGGCTGGGTGCTGAGTGATTGAATGACTTGCAGGTGATGATGATTAATACTCAGGTGAATTGGTGCGCTGTGATTGGCTGGGTTGGGGAACCGGCTGTTCTGTGTCAGTTACCCCCCCCTCCACGGCTCGCTCCTAAGGGCCATGATCCTCGACGCCGTGGTGGTCGACCTCGTCCTCGGGGAGCAGGCTGATCTGGGTGTGTGGCGTGGAAGGTTTCCAGTAGATTGGGGTCAATGATGTTGTCTCTAGGCTCCCAGGATCGCTCCTCCGGTCCACAGCCCCTTCCAATCTACCAAGTACTGTAATCTGCCACCACGGCGTCGGGAACTCAGGATTTCCTTCACAGTATATGCGGTACCGACCTCCAGAATCAATGGAAGGGGGGGTTCCTCAGCCGGTTCCGGATCTGTGGAGATAGGGACAGATGGGTAGTGAGGTTTAAGGAGTGTTACGTGGAAAGTATACGGTAGTGCGGAGGTAACTGGAGCTGGTAGGTGACTGGGTTGATCTGCTTCACGATGGAGAAGGGGCCAATGAATCTGGGACTGAGCTTTTTGCAGGGTGTGCGTAACCTGATGTCACGGGTTGACAGCCAAACCTTTTGACCTGGTTGATACATGGGAGTTGCTGAACGCCTTAGGTCTGCTGTCATCTTACGCTTACGCAAGGCTCGTTGCAATTGGTGGTGAGCCGCGTCCCAGACCCTCTCGCTCTCTCGAAACCAGTAGTTTACCGATGGAACCTCTGATGGTTCGCCTGACCAGGGGAAGAGAGGGGGCTGGTACCCAAGCACGCACTGGAAGGGAGTGAGTCCGGTAGATGGTTGGCGAAGGGAGTTCTGTGCGTACTCGGCCCAGCCCAGGAACTGGTTCCAAGAGTTCTCCATCACGCTTGTGGTCCAGGAGCGCCACCTCTGGCTTTGTCTCACTGACATGAAGGAGCAGGAAAAGGTACAGTTCCTGAATGCTCCCGTGTCACAGATCGGCCTCTTCGGCGACGCTGTCGAGAGCTGTGCCCAGCAGTTTTTGGCAGCACAGAAGCAGACTGATGCGATCAAACACATCATGCGCCGGAGGAAACCCGTGGCCGCTCCCACGCTGCAGCAGCAGCCTTCCACCAGGCAGCGTTGTGGAGCCGGTCGCAGGCAGGACGCCCTGTGTTTCCACCCACACAAGGAGGAATCAGGTGAATGTTACACTACACACCCAGACCCCGCCCCCTGCCATCACAGGCTCCGGGCTAGGTAACTGTGTTCCACATCGCTGCCCCCACCACGAGCACATCGGTGACCCTGTTGGTGCCACTGGCACGGTCTCTCGGAGCCTGGCTAGCGCTCCCCAGTCCGTCTCGGTGGCTCCTACGAAACATTAGACTCGGCTACGCGATTCAGTTCGCCCGGCATCCCCCCAAGTTCAGGGGCATCCAGTTCACTTCAGCCAAGGCCCTCGATGCCCCTGTCTTGCGTGCGGAAATCGCAGTCCTGCTGGTGAAGGATGCAATAGAGCCGGTCTCTCCAGCCGACATGGGGTCGGGGTTTTTCAGCACTTACTTAATTGTGCCCAAGAAAAGTGGTGGGTTACGACCGATCTTGGATCTGCGAGTTTTGAACCGTGCACTTCACAAGCTGCCGTTCAAGATGTTGACGCAGAAACGCATTTTCGGGTGCATCCGTCCTCTAGATTGGTTTGCAGCGATCGACCTGAAGGACGCGTACATTCATGTCTCGATCCTCCCGCGACCCAGGCCATTCCTGCGATTCGCGTTTGAGGGTCGGGCATATCAGTACAAGGTCCTGCCCTTCGGGCTGTCCCTGTTGCCTCGCGTCTTCACCAAAGTCGCGGAGTTGCGCACACCCTGTTCTCTCAGGGGGACATTCTCAACTACCTCGACGACTGGCTCATACTTTCACAGTCTCGCAAGCGGTTGTGTGCACACAGGGACCTGGTGCTCAAACACCTCAGCCTGTTGGGTTTTCTGGTCAACTGGGAAAAGAGCAAACTCGTGCCAACGCAGAGGATCTCTTTTCTCGGCATGGAGTTGGATTCGGTCAACCAGACAGCACGCCTCACCCAGGAACGTGCTCAGTCAGTGCTGAATTGCTTCAAGACTTTATCAGGCAGGACGGCAGTTCCACTGAAACTCTTTCAGAGGCTCCTGGGGCATATGGCTGCAGCTGCGGCAACAGTTCCGCTCGGTTTGCTCCATATGAGACTGCTTCAGCACTGGCTCCATGGCCGAATCCCGAGGTGGGCGTGGAAACGCGGTACTCATCGGGTTCAGATTACACCGGCCTGCCGCAAAACCTTCAGCCCGTGGTCAGATCCCTCATTCCTTCGGGCAGGAATGCCCCTGGAGCAGGTATCCAGACATACTGTGGTATTCACGGATGCCTCGGCCACCGGCTGGGGAGCCACGTACAACGGGCATGCAGTATTAGGGGTTTGGACGGGTCCCCAACTGCGTTGGCATATCAATTGCCTCGAGCTCCTGCCAGTACGCCTTGCCTTAAGCAGCCTCAGAAGGCGCAAGGACGTTCTGGTCCAGTTTGGGCTGAAGACGATTCTTCAATAAAAACCTTTTTATTCTTAAAACATCCTTCGTCTCGACTATCTTCATCCAAAGTTTCAACCACATAAATGGCGTAGTTGGCAGGGTTCTGTGGGACAACATCGATTGACAATTGGCGAAACCAGAGCGAGTTCAGCTGGAGGGGGGGACACTCTCTTGTCCGAGAAAGCTAATGGTCCAGCCGGCTCTCAGATAAACAAGGTAAGACAAAGATGAAATTACTTTGTTTAGTTAGGGACTGTGTGTTTTTTCGGGTAGGTGAGAGTTATGGTCCTCTGGTGAGAACTGAAAACGCTAAAAATATTCAGCTAAAAAATTGTTACAAATCCCCAGAATCATTGAAAAAGAACACGAGTTGAAGGTGGATGAGAGATTAAAATGCTAAGAGAACTGAGGATGATGAAATAATAAAATAGAACTGAGATACAAGTTTTAATAATAATAATAATAATAAGGACGAGGCGCGTGTCCTATAAAAATAATACAATAGAACCGAGGCGCGTGTTCTAAAAATACAACCGAGGCACGAATTATATTTAGTGAAATCGACCGAGGCGCGAGTCGATTGATGACCCTAAAAATAAATTAGAACTGAGTTACGAGTTCTAGACTGAATGCAACTGAGTTACGAGTTGTCAAAATTAATTAGAACTGAGTTACGAGTTCTAGACTGAATGCAACAGTTACGAGTTGTCAAAATTAATTAGAACTGAGTTACGAGTTCTAGACTGAATGCAACTGAGTTGTCAAAATTAATTAGAACTGAGTTGCGAGTTCTAGACGAATACATCCAGTTTCCAGCAGGAGGCGCAAATACACAAGACAAATTCCAGAATAGAACAAAGTGATTTACCCACTATAACGAATTGCAAAAATTGTAACAATCGTAACAATCATGTGGCAAAGAAAGAAAAATGCCCAGCTTTTGGACAGCTGTGTCATAACTGCAAGAAAATGAATCATTTCCCAAAAAAATTTGCAGATTGCGTTGCCGATTTGGACCAAAGAAAGCAAACTACAAAAAGACTGTACATGAAATTAAAGTGGACAAAACCTCTGTATATGATGACACTTTCTATGTTGATGGCATTGAAATTGATAGGAGTGTTGAAACTGTTAACTCTTTCATGGCTGAGCAGGAAGAAGGATTTGTCAAGTTGCACATAAACCAAACTCCAAATGAAGTGAAAGTAGACACTGGGGCAAAGTGTAACGTAATTTCGCAAACAATATTTCAAGTGAATTGCCACCAATGTACAACCAATGGAGCAAGAAAGCACACCTAACATGGTGGCTTATGGTGGAGTTTTATAACAGCTCAGATCAATATTTAAACCAAAGACAGTTATATATCTGATTTTGGGTGGGTTTCCAACATAAACGATGATTCATTCTGCTTAATAAAATAAGGTAGCCACACAACTTCTTGTTTTTCTTCTTCTTGTATTCCTTTCAATTTAAATGATATGAGAAACAATACACATTTGGCACCAAACACAATAGTGATACTATCAAACACACCCCACTTGTTCATCTGAAATCAAATATTGACCCATCTTGATCAGACTATGAATCAAGTCATTGTGTGGAAAAACACTATATGTGTAAAAGTCAAAGCAACCAGTCTTATCTGTGTTTATGTTAGACACTGAAGGAATCCAGTGGAGATGCCGGCTGAAAGAAACGTTGACCTTGAATCGCAATTATAATCCATGTTGTAGAGCGTCAAAGCAGTCCCCATTGAAGAGAAACAACCAAGTCGACTTCAGTCCTTGTCAATGCCACCAACAAAGATTTCCAATTCAATCCCCAATGCTGTCATATGTATCAAGCACAACGTAGACAAAAACCCTTAGTTGAGAATGAAACAAAAATGTTTCTCAACAAGGGCCTTCCCCAAACGCAGTAGATCAGCTCAAAGGCTGCTACTAGGCACATTGGCACACAAACCAAAAAGGTATCCGTCCCTTCTTCTTCTATTCCACTACCACATTTATCCATGCTCAACCGAAGTTAAGGCTGCCCCCTACCAGTGAGGATTACACCTGCAGCTGCACTCAACTCGTAGCAGGCAAAAGACTGTTACAGTTTAAATTGAAACAAAGGTTTAGTTACACTGTCATGTAGTTTAAAAGGACAAAGCCACTCACTCAAATTTTCTTGGTGGATCAAGATGTCCAACCGCTGTTATGATTTCGTGCATGTTTAGACATGGGGATTGTCAAGATGAGCCCACATGTTCATCTGATCAGCACAGAGAGCAGTACTAAACAAATTCTCAAAGAATACAGAGACTTGTTCACTGATGAACTTGGAGAACTCCCAATCACATACTCCATGACAGTAGACTCAAGCGTGCAGCCTGTAGTTCGCCCTGCACATCGCATTCCACTGGCAATGCAGGACCGTGTTAAAGCAGAGCTGGACCGCATGCAGAGCCTGGGTGTCATAACACCAGTCTAGGAGCCAGCAGACTGGGTTTTGTCCATGGTTGTGACATAAAAAGGACAGACAAAAAATCAGACAGTGTATAAATCTTAAAGATCTCAACACTGCCTTAAAGAGACCTCATCTCCCTATGTGCAGCATAGAGGAATTAGCATCCCAGATGTTGGGGGCAACAGTATTTTCTGTGCTGGACGCAAAGAACTCTTTCTGGCAAATACGTCTTGACCGCAATTCTTCTATGATGGCTACGTTTAGCACCCCATTTGGACGCTATCGATTTCTTCGTATGTCTTTTGGCATAAACTCAGCAAGCGAAGTGTTTTAGCGCTCAATGGAGCAGCTGTTTTCAGGATACCCCTGTGCTATCATAGTCAACAACATCATTGTTGGAGGTCATAATGTTGCAGAACATGATGCTAATTTGAGAAGAGTGCTGAATCGAGCATGTGAGGTCAAACTCAAATTAAACCCTGCCAAATGCAAATTCCGTCTGGACCAAGTCAGCTACGTAGGTCATATTTTCACTAGCGAAGGCTTGAAGGCGGATCCTTCTAAAATAAAAGCAATCTCTGAGATGCCATATCCCAAGGATGTTCCAGCATTGCAGCGATTCCTTGGAATGGTAAATTACCTGGGGAAGTATATTCCAAAATTTAGTGATGTAGCTGCACCTCTAAGGAAGCTGACACACAAAGAAACTGCATGGTGCTGGTACAAGCAGCACCAACAAGCATATAATAATCATTTCGAGAATCGTCGAAACAGACCACCAGCCCCTGGTGACCATTCTAAAGAAACCCATTCACATAGCCCCTGCACTATTACAAAGAATGATGCTCAGGTTACAGTGCTACGACATCACTCTGGTGTACAAGAAGGGTAAAGACATGTATCTTACAGACATCCTATCTCGAGCTCCAAACACAAAAACATTCCTCCAGATGCTGAAAATTACACATTTGAGGTTATGTCCGTCAGTTACATCTCTTCTGGTCGACTGGAGGAACTCAAACAAGCAAACAACGGAGGATGAGGTGCTATAGGCCATAGTTAGTGCCCCGCGCTGCGTCGATACTTTCCATACAGGGATGAACTAGCCGTGGAAGACGGAATAGTGATAAAAGGCCACAAAACTGTCATTCCTCGCTCATTACAGAGAGAATACATTGGCATAGTTCACGGAGGGCACCCTGGTTTGGATGCTACCAAACACAGAACAAGTGGTATCATTTTCTGGTCAATGATGACAGCTGATATCACAGCGGAACTCATCGCATGTTCAGATTGTAATAGCACAAAGCCACATCAGCAGAAAGAACCACTGAAACTGTACCCAGTTCCAGACATGCCTTGGTCTACAGTGGCAACAGATATGTTCGAGTGGCGTGGTCAAAACTACTTGGTGCTCGTGGACTCATACTCTGGTTGGTACGAGATTGACCTTCTCCGCGGAACGACATCTTCAGCTGTGATCGGGAAACTGAAGATACATTTCTCTGTGCATGGCTTTCCACACACACTCATTTCTGATAATGCCAGACAGTACACAAGTCAACAATTCAAAGACTTTGCCAAACAGTAGGACTTTATCCATGTCACCAGTAGTCCAGAATTCCCGCAGAGAAAGTAGTCTGCAATGCCAAACAGCTGATGGAGAAATCTCACAGAGATGGGACGGATGTATTCCTCAATCTCCCAAATTTGAGAAACATTCCTCGTGACTCGACGTTAGGTTCCCCTGCACAACGCCTGTTGTCACGACAGACACGATCAGCAATTCCTGTTAACTCTAAGCTGCTGGAACCAACTCCCAAACATGCGCAGATAGTTACTGCACAACTACTCCATAAGAGGATGACCCAAAAGCGATACTACGATGCCTCAAGTCATCCACTGCAACCACTGACAGAGGGACAAGTTGTCAGAATGCAAACCCCGAAAGGATACAACCACCTTGGCACAGTAAAGGAGGTGACCAAGGAGCCACGGTCTTACACTATCCAATGCAATGGGAGAACATACAGGAGGAACCGACGCCATATATTTCCCGTCGGAGAGCCCCCTCCTTCATGGTTTACCCCTGTGGACATTGACTATCAAAATACCATGACACAAACACAGGACTGTTTTTCCCATACATCACAAACACACATCCCACAGTCAGGATCCACACCTACTGTCTTGCCAAAGCACACAGTATATTCCCCTACTAAGGTTGGTAGTACACACTACAGAACACGTTCAGGTCGTATTTGCAAACCCAAGATATGAACAGTGAGTTTTACTAATGGTAGATTTAGTGGTACTTTCGTTATTATTTGAATACATGCTGAAAGTGTTTATTTTGGCAATTTCTATATTTTCAGCTAGGTTTAGCTGGTTTAGAGGTTTCAGCTAAAGGAAAGGGATGTAGATCACTATGATACATGATCTTTTCAGAAATACAATGTGATTTGTGTATTCTAAAGTGTTGCACTTTAATGGGTGCTGGGTTCTTTAAGAGCGGCCTCAACCTCTCATTGGATGTACATATTCACAAGGAACACACACGAACGCGGACGTGTGATGTGGCATGTTTGTAACATGAGCTCTGTTAATAAAGTATAACATTCACATGTGGTCATCACGGTGTTAATTATTACTAAGACGCACCACACACTTGGCTAGATGTGAACTTTGAATTGGAACAGTACTTGGGCGTTGACTGATAACGTTTCAAAAGTCCACAAGTCCACAAATACAGACAAGAACGCATATTGAGAAACGGCTTTAGCATATTGTGCTTCAATGTGAAATGTGTTGTTGTTGTTTTTAATACAAGCTTCGGAGCTTCCGTGTTGAACGTAACATCACTAGCATTTTCCGAGATCTTCTGCTGCACCTTTAAAACGCAGACTCAGACAGACAAACTGAAACCTTTTAGTGAAGCTTCAGTCATTTAGAGCTGCACTGAAGTTAACTGGACAGTGAACAGTGGTGAACAGCTTTGAATTCAAGATTGAAGAAAAACGTGGAGAGCAAGTTCTTGCAAAATGACTCTGAATCAGCAACCACCATTTATCAACCCAGTAAGTGACTTGAATTATACACGACTGTCACTGCAGTATTCTTTCTGAATTTTTTGTTGGGGGTGCTAAACTGTGCTTAACAGTTCAGAGGGGGTGCTAAAAAACTAATTAAATTGAGAGAAAGCAATGAATGCCTATAATTTATCTATCAGTTTTTATATACAGCAGCTTCGAAAAAGGCATATTTTAGTTTAAAATTTGGTATTAAACTTCTCATATGTCACTGTTATAATAACTTCTAATGCCAACTGACAAATATGACACTTACAAAGTAATATAAGCCTAGTTTATGAATGAATATAGAAAAGAGAGAAAGTTTGGATCTTTTCTTTTTTCAATTCAATAAAAACAATAAATGTACAATTCATAAAATACCCCCCCGTGCTGATTTGCATGGTATCATGTGTAGATGATAGCCAGAGATAAGCATCAAAAATTGTCAATATTAAGAGGATTTAGCATATCAAATTATCGTATGCCTGTTACATTCTTCTTATTATTAGGCCTATTATTCTTATTAGATTACTTTTATTATTAAATTACATTGCTCCGTGATCACCGCATGATGCGCTGTGAGGATAGTAAAGTAGGCTTAGCTTAAATTAGCCTACTCCTCATCAAAAAGTTTTTTTTAAAAACAGGTCTATTCATTTAAACAACGATAGGTATATATTTAAAATTGTTACAACTGCAGTCATCAATGAAAATTCAGAGCAGCTTTATTTCAGGAACTGATTTACAAAAATAACCTGTTTAACGCCGAAATACGTGTTCACTTCTAATGTTTTATACTAGCCACTGTTGTGAACTTGGTTCTTCTAAAGTGTAGGAAACTCAGAAGAGAAGACCAGGAGACTTCGGATTTGATCGTAGGATTCTTTATTGAAAACCCCAAGTTGATGGTAGCTGTAGTCATCGAAAATCTCAATCTTAAGTAATTTTACATGTGTCTTATAGGGATTTTTGGAGGAGGGACTTTTGGAGGTGGAGCCAAATTCAAACAAAGCAAGCACATGTTGGTTTTGTTACCAGACTTCCCGTAATCAAATGCATAGACACTAATCCAATCAGCCTAGCGATTCCACGTCTGGGCCAGAAAGCCATTTGCAGAACAAACATTGAAAGCCTCAGTAGTCTGCCTCAATGAACTTACCATTATCATAGAGACAAAGGCCCAGCTGTCTCAAGCTCAATGGTCAGGAAGCGATCTCAAGCACCTGAATTTGCCTGACACTTCTTAGTCAGGAAGTGAATTTAAATTAAACATTTAAATAAAATTTGTAATCCCACAATTCCCCCTTTGAGAGTTCTAATAACTCTCACAAAATACAAATTTAGACACTTAAAAGTTAATTCTTGTAATCGTTACAGGCACATAGTACATGTTCTGTGTTGCTTATATGTAATTGCATGCTGACACAGAAACAAAACATGCAATTAGGGTCCGTGAAGTTCTTACGGGTAATAATCTTTTCTGGTTGGAACTGTCATTTCCTCGTGAGAGGCGGGAGTCATTTGCTGAAAGAAACACTTGATACTGTGGATGCATAGATAGTACGCAAGTAGGAGAAACAACAGCAGAATTGCTATTTCCTTGATCCACAGCCAGGGTTTACCTAACAAGTTTCCGAACCATGAAGAATTATCTTCAGTCATCTGGTGTAATTTTGCTGAAAGACCAAGAATGTCTTGTTGGATTTTGTTCAAGTTCTCTGTTGGATCCATTAACCCGGTGCAGCATTCAGGACCGATAATGGTACAGGCTCCCCCTTGTGTTGCAAGAATGTAATCCAAGGCCACTCTGTTCTGTAAGATTATCATCTTGTGCGAGGCAAGAGTGTCCTTGATGTTGCCCAGGGCCAAAACCGTATCATTGGCCAATTTCTGTACCGAATCCGACAGGCTTCTGACCTGATCGAGAGCCTGCATGACACCATACGATGGGATTAATGCTCCAAGAGTTCTTGACCACCACGTTTGTACACAAGTGAGTCCTGGAATGCAGCCATCTTTGTTGGTAGAAGCTGAATTTTGTAGATGTGGAGAACTTGAGGTGGAGTGTGTATTTTCTCTGATGGCTGGTAGGACATAAACCAGGGTGCACCTGCCATTGAATTGGCTGGGTAGGATGCTGTAGACAGAAGTCCCACATAACCACAAAGTGCCAGTCGGTGGAGGAATCATACACCACTGATTTATGGCAAAAAATTTCGGTAGGGATGGGTTCCCGTAGAGACACTCTTTTAAATCATTCTCCTCTTTCGTATTTGATGTAGTAACGTACACATCGAATTCGGTTCTTCTTTCAATCACAAAGCTGCAACGTTCACGAGGAATTTCACCCAGTGTAGTCGATGCTGGAGCATGATTTTCCATGCACCAATAGAACATCCTTGGCATGAGTAGATCTGTCATGATGGGAGTAGCTGAAGTTAGGTTGCAGGATGGTAGTCCAGGAATGCAACACGAAGAAGCTGGAGGAATTGTTACGTTGTGACATGTATCCTTGTTGTATAATCCACTGGTATGATGATCGAATAAGGTACACGTATCACATTTGGAGATAGGGTGTGCCACCCATGGGATTCCTGCTCCTACTGAAGGTGCGTGCGGCATGCAAACGTTCTTTCCAGCAAACAAGGCATTTCTTGACATATTCATCAGCTCTAACGCCGGTTTCACACTGCAAGCGTAAGCAGCGCGTGAGCGGCGCAGAAGCGGTGTGTACGCAGAGCAGGAGCAGCGCGCGCCCATTGTCCTTTCACACTGGTAGCGTTTGCAGCGCGTGGCTGAACAGCGTCTTCTGTACAGAATGGGCAAATTCGAATCTAATTTTAAACACAATTGGTCTTGATTTATTATTAGAATAGTTTATATAACTGTATTTGTTTTATTTACACTGTACATGTGCATCTGTGTTTATGTGCAGTACGTATTGTAGATAGAAGAAAGGCAATTGCGCTGTATTTGTTACTACGGAGATTACGAAGAAGGATACGACGTAGATTTTGGGCAACGGAACAGCAAAAAACAATAACTGACCATAGCAGAAATGTTAGTTATTTTATACATTGTGTTTATATTGAATATGGTCAATATCTTAAAGGTTTATACTTGTAACCAGAAGTTTCTTTTTGCACATATATACTGTAAGACGCAAAATGACTAGTCCTTTGTAAAAAAAAAGCACATTAATTATAGGAGAATGACATGCCTTTGAAGTTTTGGTCAAAAGATTACATCTACAATGTTGACATATTTTGCATCTTTATTCAACATTTATTAGCAAACCTCTTCATAATGCCTGCTGACGAACGCTTCTTTAATAATGAAGCAATATCTGATAAACATACTCATAAACAGCAGATTTACAAGCAATCTCATGCTAACATCTTCAACATGCATCGTAAATGTCTTTATTAACACGTAAAATGTAAACGTTGTAATAGGGATATTAGCAAAAACACGAAAAACACACTTTCAAACAAGTCACCCACATCATAGACTTATTTGGTGTAGCTGCATGTGTAATATTTATGTGACATATTTGAATATGTATTTATTCGTTTGTCACTTCGTGTATTATCAAATAATCAATCCACTGCATCCCATGCCTTTTCTTTGGCTTGTAAGTCCTTATACATTAAATTTTGTGGGTCATAACTTTTTGTTTTCCACTTCTACGATGAGACGATTGTCTTCCCCAGAGGGGCCTGCCCTCATAAGTCCTGAGCCATGGAATCAGGACTGCCTCAGAAGCCTCCTATTGGAAACAACGGTCCTCAGACCCGCGTCATCTCTTAGGAAGACTAAAGAACAAGAGTCTGCTCAGGCAGGACCCAATGAGACACGCTTGGCAGGGGCTCCCACACCGCCAGGTGACCTACTAAGGGAACCAGTCTCTCGAGACTGGTCTCTGGTGTACTTAGAGCGGCTAGCTCGGTGCTTTGAAGCGAGGGACCGGCAGGAAACGGCCGATCTAGCTGCTCTAGAGACCCCCGAAGGGGTGGCGAGCCTCCCAACTCCGCTATATTTCTGGGCGGAAGAGACTGAGAGAAG
Organism: Oxygymnocypris stewartii; assembly: GCA_003573665.1. Classification (NCBI taxonomy): domain Eukaryota; kingdom Metazoa; phylum Chordata; class Actinopteri; order Cypriniformes; family Cyprinidae; genus Oxygymnocypris; species Oxygymnocypris stewartii. The sequence goes on from QVTF01024114.1 coordinate 41,898, forward strand.
TGCTCGCTGGAGACCGCTACACTCTTGAACACTGGCAGGGTTAGCAGACCGATCTCCTGAGGGCACTGAGGAGAGACGGGCACCGTGTGATGCGGTGTACACCGCTCTTTCCCAGAGGGGCCGGCCCTCAAAAGCCCTGGGCCATTGGCATCAGGACGTTCTATCCGAAGACTATCCAGTGGAGAATGGCGGTCCGCAGATCCGTCTTCGGCCCGGGAGTGCCACTCTGACTCAGACTCTGATTCTGGGGAGTACGAGAAGTGACATTCCTTGAATGAGGAGCTGGAACACGATTGGGTCTGCTCCGCCCAGCAGCCGCTGCTGACCCCCTCAACCTCCTCGGAGGAAGAGAGGTAAACATTGTGCTCTCACTCGAGCGCAATGCATTGCAGCGGGGAATACACGATCAGCCCCTCCTTTTTTCTCAAGAGAGCTGAGTGTGCGAGCTCCGCTCCCCAGACATGTTTTCTCTATAACTTTATTTTATATTCATTCACAATATGCTTGTGCAAACATTATGTTTTGTTAAAGCTCATCGACGTCCCCCCTGTCCCCCTCCTTGGAAAAAGACAGGCGGAGCGTCGAACCCTTTCTCCGGGGGAAGAACCGGGGGGCGGGCTTCCGATCTCAGAGAGCGGGCATTGGATCTGATTGGAAAGGAAGAAGATAGGGGCTCGCCCGAAGCATACACAGTGGAAACTACTCACAATGCAGGCAGTCGGCCCCCTCGAGAGCCGACTATGCATGTTTCACTCCCAATCAGACCACGCACAAACTGTGTGCATCCCGGCTCGTTTAATGCAGTGTGGGCAGGGAGGAACACACACAATCTGTAACATGATCTGCTTTCGCCCTTATGTTCCTTTGTCTTTCCCTCAGCTTAGACATACGAGAGCTTTCTGTTGTTGGACTTGTAACATGACAAACAACAGTAAATAAGTCTCACAGAACATAGATCGTGACTGACACACACACACAGAGCTTTGCTGAATGACAAAAAGCTAATGCCGGTTGCACCCCACGTTCTTTTAAGCCTCCTGGTCATTACGTCACCCGCCCATGACGTCTTGCCCATCGTTTGTACTGATTACACATATGATTCAGAGCATGGTATAGCTGAAGGCGTTCCCCTAGTGTTCGACGCAGCTCGAGTTCCAGGAGGGGAACGAAAATTAAGATAACTTAGTATTTCACATTTGTACGAGAATTCTTAATGAATGAACCTCCTTACAGTCCACCACTAATTATTTTGAAAATAAAGGTAACAATATCTATTGTCAGAATATTAACAAATTGTTGCTAACTATATCAGAGGCTGCATCTGAAGGACTCAGACCGGTCCCACAGAGCACTTCTCAGCTGACAGCTGCCACTGAACATTGAGCTGTACAATGCCCCGATTTTTTATTGTATTAGTTATTCCTTTGTTTGCCTAAAAAGTTTGGGTTGAAAATCTGTCTACATATGAAATGATCATCATGGTCAGACAATAAACTTTAAAGTTGCACCTTTGTGCAAAAAGTTGCACCTTTGTAAGATATCATTCAGCATTTGAACTTTGAGTGTGTGTGTGTTTTATAGTTTTTTCATATGGATCATTACATTATTCAAGTAAGCTCCAACCTGATATCTGCATTTAAAGTTGTAATCCGGCAATTAAGGACGTAGCAAACCAGTGTGGCTTACCTGGCCTCGTCTTGTTAATCACTCCATTATGACATAAAGCATAAAAACAAAAATGAGGAACTCTGACTCCACCTATCCTGTCAGGATGGTAGCTCTCCTCTAGTACCATTGCTACGCCACAGGAGCAGTAATCGGGAACACCTGGTGTGGGAACATCCCATCGGGAACATCCTGTGAAGGCGGGCGTCTCATGCACTTCGGAGGGTCCTTTGTGCACTTTGGAGGTGTGGCTTTCCAAGTCCGTGGACTTCAAAGTGTGTGCACTTAACTTTGGGTCACAGCAATAGGGAGACATACAAAATGTGCAGTACTGGAGGTGCTTCGTGGAGAGGTTTGAAAACTACTGCACTAGATGACACTAGCACAGAAACTGCCCACCCTAGCTGTAAGCTTAAAATAATATTTAATATATGTGGGATTTGAACTGTATATGTATATATCTGGCATCAACTGGTGTAACGGATGTATGCCAGTAAAGGCTGTGTGTGTAAACCTCACTCCCCTGACCTCAAAAGAGGCACTCTAGCGACTGACGCTAGAGGCTGTAGCCTTTGGCGTTCCTTGTTAGAGCGCCTGCCTCCCGCGCCGGCGTCCCGGGTTCACGACCCGCTCGGTGAGTTGTGCGGACCTGTGTTGGGGGGGTTACATTGGTGCCGTGACCTGGATGGGAGTGAGGTTTAGGGGGGTGAGTGTACGGATGTATGCCAGTAAGGGCTGTGTTTAAACCTCAACTCCCCTGACCTCAAAAGAGGCGCTCTAGCGACTGACGCTAGAGGCTGTAGCCTTTGGCGTTCCTTGTTAGAGCGCCCGCCTCCCGCGCCGGAGTCCCGGGTTCGCGACCTGCTTGGTGAGTTGGTGGCGGACCCGTGGTTGGGGGGGTTACACTGGCATTTAAAGTATATTGTCTGTTTAATACAAAAATGTATTTTAATGAATATCAGAAGCTTTAATCAGTGCACGTATTTTGTCTATTCGTTGAGCCATTGATCATACTTCAAATTTCACTGTGCAACTGAGCATTTCTGCTTAATCACAATATGAATAGACCCATCAGCCCATTTCTAATTACTTCAAGAGTAAGCAGACCTGCCTTAAAGTCCTTTAAGTTCTGGATGGCACAGACAGCTTGGCTGTTCTCCTTAAGGAACAGTTCACCCAAAATACTCATAATTATTTACTCACCCCCAAACCATACAAGATGTATAGGTCTTTCGTTCTTTAACTGAAATTAAGGTTTTGGAGGAAAACATTGCAGGATTTTTCTCCATCTAAGGCAAATGAATGGGACTCAGTGCTGACAAACAAGAGTCATCTCTAGCAAAACAATCATTCATTTTCAGAAGACAAAAAACTTGTAAAATAATATATACTATGAATGAATGAATGAATGCATTAATTAATTCAATATTATACTTTTAACTTTGTCCAGCTATGTGATGCTCGTTCCCAGTTTACGTTACTTTAGAGGCTAAACTATCTCCCATTTGTAGTCAAAAAGTATCAATTTATTAATTTTTTTACAACAATTTGTGACGAATATAATGCAACTTAATTTAAAACATACTTGAGTGGATTTTGAACAGGTGTGTAGACCATAAAAACTTCTTCCCTCACCCATCTTGCCCCCCCCTTCTTTCGATACTTTCTGGCAATCCACAAAGAAAAAACCTCTGGAATTGTTACCATTTTTATTAATAATGGCGAATAAAATGATTGCAAATGAATATGAGGATGACAAGCACTAATTTTGTTGGATGTCTGGTATGAATATCTTTCACACAGCTTTGTCCCATTCAGTTGTGTGGGTTAAGGGAGGACTACAGATGGGATGATAATTACTGTATGTGGACGGGTTTTGCCGAATGCAGACAGTGAGTATAGTCTGCTTTGTATCTTTATTTTTCAACCTAAATAATGATGACAATTTTTCATTTTCAGGTGAACTTTGCCCAAAATATAACTGTTAAGTTTTAATGCACTGTAAAAAAATTCAAATAAAAAAAAACGGTGAAATTTTCCGTAAAATACTAGCAGATGTAATTTCCATTTAACTTAAATTTACAGTAAGAATCAATATTTTACGAACTGTTATAATGTTAATATTACAAACTACTGAAGTTCTAAAATCTGTATTGTGCCTTTGTCAACACCGACAAAACACCGATGGAAATAAGAAACCCACATGATGAATCAAAGTTTATCACAAGTAGCTTTTCCGCAAGCCGAGGTACATAGAAACTCCACAGTCTTACTGTATATACACAAATACAAAAACACAAAGAGAACACATGACACTACAAAAAATGCCATAAACATTATGTATGTAACACAACACTCAAATGTACATGACCAATAAAAAAAATGTATATACAATTTTTTTCCAATTAAATACCATCAAATGTGAAATTTCGTAAAGTAATTGGTCGATTTTTTACGGTAAAAATCTTGTTTTTTTCACTTCCACAAACTGTAATATTATCAGTATCTCATTGAAATGTCCCATTACATCTATTACAGTTTTTCCACTGTTTAGTGTAAGGGAACTGACCGTTGACCAGTCAATGATATGTAGTCTTTTACTGTTAATTTTCGCAAATATATTACAGTGTACATGTCACAGCTGTTATTCTCCACCTCTCTATTCCAGATTCAACGTGAACCTCCAGCATGGGGCTGATGTTGTTCTGCATGTTAACCCTCGCTATCAGACGTTCTTGCTTGACCTTGGGTCCGTTGTGCACAACACGTTACAGACAGGGACGTGGGGCTCGGTGGAACGCAAGCTTGGAACTCCCTTCCCCAAAGGCGAGATGTTTTCTTTGCAGATCCTTGTCACGAAGGATTCTTACAAGGTGATTTTTTTAACCCTTTTTTCAGGTATGGAAAAATAACATTTGCATCAACTTCTACTGAATGCCCTTTTTATTGTAGCAGCGTAATGACAATGTTTTTGGCCTTTAGATACTTGCCAATGGGAAACTCTTCTCGGAGTACAAGCACCGCATGCCGTTCTCAGATGTGGATCGCATCTGCGTGGTTGGAACGGTGGAACTGAGTTTAGTTACATTCCACTATCTTGCGGTAAGAAAAAACAAATGCATCAAAAATTGCTAATATTTTCTCATCAAATACGTCCAATTAAAATACACAAATATGATGTCAGAAATATTTTTAAATAAATTAAAAGTCATTTTTAATTTGGAATAATAAACTACATGCATAAATTAAAAGTAATTTGTAATTTGAAAATACGAAACTACATTCAAAATGATTTATTATGTGTCTGAGAAAGTAAAGTGTGAGCTGAGCATGCATACTTCACAGCAACAAGCACAAATATGCATGATCTAAAACAACATGTAGAAAAGTACAATATGCACTGTTGCTGATTTTCTTAATTGTATTCTTAGTATTTAGCGATGTGGGATATTGGTTCACTGGCTATTTCAAGCATTATTGTTGGTTTATACAGCAGCTGTTTGCACATAAATAGCTTGCCACATGTCCTTTAAACAACTGAAGATTATTTAGGGCTATTGTATTGGTTGGGATATTGATATAGGAAATGTTATCAAGAAAGTTTCAATCAAAATGTCATACTGAGTTCAGCTGGTATTAATGTGCACTGTGGCAAGGCTAATAGGAAGGCAGACAAATGAGCTCAAATTAGCTGAAACCCTAATTTCCTTCGAAAGCTAGAATGTAAATTCACAAGTTCAGCTATTTACTAATTGCTCCATTCTTCTGTCCTATAATTGCATTAAGTGATTAATATGGCAGTGTATTTTACTACAAGCCATTTTACCTTAAAGTGAAACTGAAAATTCAGTAATAATTTAACCACTTAGTTGTTCTAGAAAATATGCAAAAGTATCAGAGAATGACTCAATATTTTAAATGTTAAGAAAATTAATTAATTAATTATTTAATTTAATGTTTTTGGAAAATTGCACAGTAGAGTAATCCCTATCATATGCCTTCAGAACGCTTGAAATGATTTTAATTTATGTTATCATATTGTAATTTAATTTAAATGATGATCATTTCATTTCACATGATATTCTCGGAGACTTAAAAAAAAAAAATTAAGATTAAAGTTTGTCAATATTCACTGCCATTATATGGATGGACTTTATTTTGTCTGAAAATGAAAGATCACAATATTGCACAGACAATCTAATACTCTAAAAGTGTTAAAGTCATTAGATTT